>KK112711.1:23279-40614 GCA_000611955.2 Stegodyphus mimosarum | reverse complement strand
AGTAGAACAATCACGATGTTTCTAGATTTTTCTGGATGGCAACAGTAATTACGAGATATTTATTTATTAAGCATTAAATGCACGCGCTCTTTTATTTTTATTGCTATTTTTTTTTTGGCGTAGCTTTCTCTTCAAAAATCGTCTGCGTTGCTAAGGCAACATGAAGCAAATCTAATTACAATTCTAAATAAATAGCCAAATAAATGTGAAATTCGTAACAATATTTTGTTAAGCATTTATGAGTGTTTGATTAAGAAACTCAACTATTTCAAAGCCAGGAATGGCAACACTGTATGGGGGAAAAAAGAAACGTTTTTATCTCCAGCGTCCGAGGCCGTGTATCAGAAATTCTAAAAATAGGCTCTTTTTAACTTATTTGTGATATTGCTGTTGATTTGAATTTTATGGTTTAAGTGCGAAGAACATGATATTTAATAAATAAAGGTAGCACACAAAACGTTAAAAAAAGCCCCTTTGGACGTAATTTAAAATCTGAAAACTTTCAGATTTTTTGCTTTGTTTGTAAGATTTATCCTAAGTTTATTAACAGTTATTTGAAGTTTTGTATCTTTCCTATCTTATTCTAATTTCAGCTTACAATTTCCTCCCAGAATGTAAATTCAGAAACGCAGTGAATGCAAATGCGAAAGAGTACTATTTAAGTCGATATTTCACCGACGTCGAGAGAGAGCCTAATTCCCTGACTAGCACGCGTTTGCTTTTTGCCTACGTCTTTCTTAGCTATCGCTACGTTCGGCCATACCTTAGGCCCTTGCTTGGCTTCGCCGATTTAATTAACACTTAGGGGCCAACTAGTTAGATCTCTGATAGCTTCGGCTATACCTTTCAAATAGCTTAGTTAAGCTAGTTTAGTTTAAATTATTATTATTTTAAGTTCAAGGTGGAGGCTTTGTGTGAAGTTCCAAGTTGGAACTGATTGTAAATATAGTGAAAAATAAAGGGTTGTATACCCTCTTTAAGTCTTACGTGTTTTGTTCACACTCTTAAGCGAATGTGTTAGTGTTCGTGGGGTTTTAAGTTAGAACTTCAGAATTAAATAAGTAAAACCCCACATGTTGCTGTTTTTGCTTTTCTTTTTTAATATTAACTCAAAGATTTCAAAACGAGGAATGGCAATACTATACGGGGCAAAAAAAAGAAACATTTTTATCTCCAGCGTGCGAGACTGTGTATCGGAAATTCTAATGATAGGTTCTTTTAAAATTATTTGTAATATTGCTATTGATTTGAATTTTATGCTTTAAGTGTGAAGAACGTGATATTTAATAAATAAATGTAGCACACAAAACGTTAAAAAAAAGCCCCTTTGGACGTAATATAAAATCTGAAAACTTTAAGATTTTTTGTTTCGTCGTTTTTTTTTTAATATTAACTTTTAAGTATTACTTAGAATTAAGTGAATTTCTGGATCAAGAAGTACTGAAAAATGTCTCCTGTGCTAACTGCGATAACATAAATTTCATCTTTGCTTTGAGGCATTTCGTTTTACGAAAGCTGCCACTGAAATTTTCTATTTTCGGCTAGTGGAACAATCCCGGAGATCAAAAATAAATCACTATATTTTAATATCAGATTGACTTAGACATCTAAATGTAGGCTTCGTATCTATCTTGCATTCAGTTTGGAAGAATAACTTTCGATTAATGTTCCGTCATACCTTCGCCTGACATTTTTGCAATATCTTCGAGACATGCTGTTTTGAATAAAGGCAATTTTGGTGGAGGATTGCAATATTAGTCGACGAAGGAAGCAATAACAACGGTTAAAACAGCAGTTATCTCAACATCAATCAGGAATTTATATTAAAAACAAGCATGGAGTTTGTGAAAACTTAAGAATTTGTTTTCCAGTTAAGAAAATTTTCAAAAGTTTTCATCTTCAGATTATCGATTTGGAAACCGTAAATAGCAACACAGCGGCTGTGTAAGTATGGGGCAGGAATTTCAAAAGACGATCGAACAGAAGATGGGTTTAAAATTGAGGGAATAAATTTAGTTTTAGCAATTTTTAAAAGACTAATATATATATATATATAAATTATAAAATGATAGGAAAGGCGTTTTGCTTACTGAATTTCTTTCCAGAGGTGAAACCATTAATGCGACACAATATTAGACTTTAACAAACAAGCTCACCACGGATGAGACTTTAACAAAACTAAGGCGTGCCATTCAAAACAAATGAAGAGAAATGCTCAGTAAAGGAATTGTGTTGCTCCATGACAATGCTCTGCCCATACTGCTGGTGTCACTCAATCGTTAATTCGACAGTTTCATTGGGAGCAGTTCGATCACCTGCCATACAGCCCGGACTTGGCACCGTCCGACTATCACTTGTTCCTGCACATGAAGCACGAGCTTGGTGGCAAGTGCTTTGGATCTGACGATGACACGAAAAATGCTATGGAGTCGTGGTTATCGAAACTGGCGGGAAGTTTCTTTGACGATGGTATACAAAAACTGGTCACCCACTATGACAAGTGTTTGATCATTGGCGGACACTATGTTGAAAAATAGTTTAAGACATGTATTTTCATGTAATAATAAAATTGGATTCGAAAAAATTGTTTTACTATTTTTTTTTTTCAAAACGGTACTTAGTTTCTGAATATGCCTCGTATATTGAAATGTCACAAGTCTCAAATGGTCACTTAATACCAGCAGATACGCACTTTCATACAATAATGGTTGTTATTCCCTACTAAATAGTTCACTTTTTCAAAAGCATTTTGAAGCAGTTATTTGTCTTGTATTATTTAAGAGGTGTTTACACAACACACTGAAGGTATTACATTGTCACATTTCATTTTCAGGCAAGTTGTTTTATGATTATGTTTTGCTATAATATGCATTAATACTTTTATCATATTTTAAAACACAACTCATATTTTCTCCAAATTCCATAGAACAACTTTCATATCAGCTTTTTTTAAAAATTAGTTTTTTAAAACTGCTCCTTAAATTATGAAAACTATTATCTTCCATTTAAATATGTATATCTAAAGATAGAAAGAAGCCAATAAGAACATCAAATAAATCAGGAATTAAACAAATTCATGTAACTGTCAAAATATTAAGAAAATTACCATCAGTAATCACAATGGAAAAAGTTGCAAGAATAAAAACTTATTACTAATGACTGCAAGGTAAACAAACTACTTATGTTTTTAATGAAATGTTCAGATAAGTGATAGTGCATGAATTTTAAAATAACTCATAATGTAATGAAAAACGTTAAAACTTGGAATTTATAAAAATGATGTAACTCCCATTTCATTTTTAATTGTAGTCAATTTTTATTAATAAAAAACCTATGTAGTTTACATTTGAGATATAATTTTTTAATTCTTAACAAGATAAGTCACATATTCTACGATATCTTTATTCAGAAACTGATATTTACTTGCAAGAAAATATATATATATATAAATTATAAAAAGAAAACTCTCCATATTACATCTCCAAGCAACGGAAATTCAATTTAAAAACATCATTGAAAAGGTATTTCTCAGAATTTAAAAAAAAATTATAGAAATTTCAGTCCTCCTTGCTTTAAAGTCCTCCTTGCTCCTTGCCTTTGCAGCTTTAGCGCAAGCCTTGGGCTTATTAATTTACTTTTAATTACTTTCATTATGTATATTTCTTATATATATATAAGTAAGATGGAAGTAAGATGAAACACTCTCTCTTATTTTAGTTACTGTTAATTGATGGTAGATTGGTTTATCCCCATGATAAGTCGATTAATCTGCTATCAATAACAATAACTAGTTTTTCAATAGTTAAAAAGTTTACTTTTGATTTTGGCATTTTTGCGATTTAGTTTTTCCTTAGCTGTGTTTAAACAAGGAGGACTGAAAATTCTATAATTTTTTTTAAATTCTGAAAAATACCTTTTCAATAATGTTTTTAAATTGAATTTCCGTTGCTTGGAGATGTAATATGGAGAGTTTTCTTTTATATATATATATATAATCATTTTTTTAGAAGAAGGGGCTCAACCATTTCATAAAAGTACATTAGTGCACTAAAATTAAAACAACCCTTAAATGCATGAATTTTTATTTTTATTCTGTAAGGTTTTAGTTAAACTAACAAAGTTTTATTCTAATTTTTCCTTTTCTATCTGTTCTCATTTCAACTTCCCGTTAGAATACGCGCGCGTTTCAGCTTTATGCTAATTTGAAGTGGAGCCAAGTTCTATTTAAGCGAGAGGTAGGAACCTCTGAGTGTGAGAGAGCTTTTAGTCTCAGACCACGGTCACTCTATTCGACGATCGCCTGACTAGCTAGCATTTAAATTCTAAGCCGTAGCGCTTTTACGTCATTCCTTATTGAAGTAATTCCAAGTGCGTCAGTATTAGTTAAATCTTGCTACGCACCATTTAGTTTAGAGGCCAACCTCGCGTTATAGCTAGTCACGTTAAATGTGTGAGCAACAACTACTTAATTTCTATTTAGCTTTAGTTTAAATTTATCTGATTGTTCATTTTAGACCCAAATGCGGTCTCTATTTTCTGTATCCCTCCCGAGTTGGGAAGTGGTTTTAAATAATTGTGATTTAATAAAAGGGGATTTGAAATCCCTTTCAAGTGCAGTTCTTCTACCACTTAATCACAATAGTCTACCACAGAACATAGCTGCATTCAGCTCCCTGTTCCAGATCAGGATTTAAGGAGTTCACGAAGATGTTTGCCAAGAATATGTGCCGAACACTCAGTCCTGACAATTTTAATTTTTATTTTTCATGGATGAAAAATATATTAGAACTGGTATCAAATAAAACAAGGAAACTACTAAAAAATTCTAAACGAAGTTTTTATTCCAATTTTTGAAAAAATATTAAATTTTACAAAAAAATATGATAGGCAAATGTGTATTAATAATACATACCTTATAAACTTTTTCAAACAACTTTAAAATTTTGAATTCATCAAAATAACAGCAAATACAAAATCAAAAACTCGTAAACACAAATGATGTCCACATATTACACATCAACTCATGATAATGACCGTTACACCGTAAGTGGTGCCACCACATTGAAACGCGCAAAACTATATTCGTAAAAAGCATGTATCCAATTGGTTACACTATGCAATAAGCTAAAATTTGTTTTTTGATTTGATTTACATGACTAAATATGAATGTGTTGCCAAATGGCAACTACGCATTTAAGGGGTGTTGGAAGCTAAAAATCTTCAAAAATGGTGATTTGGGCTTTTTGCATTTTCAAGTTCTCTACACTTTAAGCTTTGTAAAAATACCATACTTGAATCTCTGCGAAAATTAGAACTGTAAAAAATCTAGCTTTAATTTATCATCGAACGCTTTGATTAATGAAGATTTTTACACGAAAATGCGTTTTTCTCCGAATGTGATTTTTTATACATTATAACGATGTACCTTTTCTTAGGAACTACAGTTTACAGGTATGTAAATTTTTCATGGCTTATTTATTGCGTTTCCTAATATTTATTGAAATAAGCTTTTTGTGATAAACTTGTCATGACTGAGTGTTCGGTGCATATTCATTGGCAAACATCTTCGTGAACTCCTTAAATCCTAATCTGGAACAGGGAGCTGAATGCAGCTATGTTCTGTGGTAGAATATTGTGATTAAGTGGTAGAAGAACTGCACTTTAAAGGGATTTAAAATCCTCTTTTATTAAACCACAATTATTTACAACCACTTCCCAACTCGGGAGGGATACAGAAAGTAGAGACCGCACTTGGGTCTAAAATGAACAATCAAATAATTTAAACTAAAACTAATTAGAAATTAAATAGGCGTTGCTCACAGAGCTATAATGCGAGGTTGGCCTCTAAACTAAATGGTGCGTAGCAAGATTTAACTAATACTGCAGCAGTTGGAATTACTTCAATAAGTAATCACGTAAAAGCGCTACGGCTTAGAATTTAAATACTAGTTAGATGCACGCTTCTTCTAACGGGAAGTTGAAATGAGAAGGGATAGAAAGATTTAAATTAAGATAAAACTTTGTTAGTTTAACTAAAACCTTACAAACTAAGAATTTTTTTTGTGAGAAAAGTGCTAAATTTCACTGTGCCTAATACTATACTCTGTAAATTACTCTAAAACTCAAAATGTTTCAAAAGCTCATTTCAGTGTAATTAAATAGGTATACTTTAATTACACAAAAACTTTCAAACATGTATCTACAGCAGATTTTGAGAAAAGGTATAACGAAAATGGCCAATTTAACAATGTCGGTATAGGGGTGTTCCGACTCCCCTTAAGGGTTAAACTTTTAAAGTATATTCTCCATCCTTCCAGCATGCCTTCGTGGTGTAACTGTAGCACACTCGGCGCGTATTCAAGATTTTCAAGTTCGAGTCTCGGTGAAGGTATTGCTCATTTTTCGTGTCTCCTGCTTCAAAATCACTTAATGACCCTACAAATTATATAATCAAAACTTCTCTGTTCCTAATAACGTTTATGCTATTAAAAACTGCCTTATCAAAAATGCATATTACTGCAAATGCAGAATTTTTATATTAACAGCAGGTAGAAAGAGACAAGCTAATACAGTGTTTTAGCAATAAAACTGTTTTCATGGCGAGTATCATATTTTATGCAAGACCTTATTTTTAATTTTCTTGTCTACAAGCGGCTAAGCCCGCTAAACACTGGTAGTTCATTTTATATTAAACTCGGCTTGTTATGGTATTTATCTTTGTAAAGTTTTACGGTTATATTTTAGTAACAACGTAAGAAGTAAAACCTTTCTAAGTAGTAGGATAGGTACCAATTATCTTTGTTTCAGTGCATCTTTTTCTAAAGCTCTTTTCCTCTTTTTAAGTACTTTTCATTTTTTTTTCTTTTTATCTTTTCTTTAATAAGAACGTAGGTAGTAGAAAAATGTTATTAACAATACCTTTACTAGAAAACTTCACGTAATTCAGTTTCCTTAAAAAATACTTTTTACTTGCTTATCTAATAATACTTAACTTCTACCTTTCTGGTAATACTTATTACTAGTCTTTTTTTATTTCTTCTACTAGTTATTTTTTCATCAACTGAATATGGATGCATTTTTTGCTGCATTGTTATATTTTCAGGCATAGTTAAAACTAATGTTTTCTTACCTTTTTATTTCATGTATGCATACTTTTTTATTAGCCCAAAGGGATATTAGTCTCAAAACGGCATTTTGCGTCATTTCATTTTCTGCGTTGGTTGACTCTTCAAACTGTTCCCACAATATTATCTCCGTGTATTAATATTTTAAGAAACTAAATACTGAAAAATCTGCATGAATGCATGAATATTTCTCGCATTGTGGAAAAACAACGGTACCTAGAACTATCCAGTTATGAATAACGTAGTCCTCCAACCAAACATGGGCACATGCAAGCCCGAATTTTGAATTTTGAATTTGTTTTATTATATATTTCAAATTTTCTAAATCTTTAACGAATTTTTTATTAACAAATTCAACGATTTCAAAGCGAGCAATGGCAACATTGTACCGAAAAAATTTTTTTATTTTGAGCTGGCGAGATTGTGAATCGGAAATTCTAAAGATATGCTGTTTTTAAATATTTTGTGATATTTTAGCTGAATTGAATTTTATGTGGTTTAAGGGCAAAGAACACGCTATTTAATAAATAAAGGTAACATACGAAATGTTAAAACAGCGTCCTTTTGGGTGTAATATAAAATCTGAAAGCTTTCAGATTTTCTTTTATTTATTTTTTATCTATTTCGAGGGAGATGCATTTTAAAAATAGCAAACGTGTATGGAATAAACAAAACACAGCGGTAAAGAAAAGTTCTTTGGATTCATTACTAAGCAAAAGATGAATATTTTTCAGCTTTACAGAGCTATGACCCACGAGTGGATCGCACTCTGTTGTAGTTCCGATGATACAGTTACAGGGCAACAGGCGGGAGAGCTGGCAATAAGCTAGCTTCGGGGTTAAATAACGCTGTAATAGCATAACTTAATACAGCGAAGGTAAGTGTTTCAGAAAATGGGTAAAACAGACACTTTTAACAAAAACGAAAAACTGTGAAACGGCAGTGGAAAGTGCAAGAAATCGAATTCAAATCGAGGAAACTTGCCACAGCTTAGATGAAGATGTGGGGTTTACTTATTTAATTCCAATGTTCAGTCTTAGAACCCCTCAAACACTAACAAGCGAATAATCGCTTTAAGTGTGTGAACAAACACGTAAGACGTAAGAAGAGTTGATTACCCTTTTATTTCTCAAAATAAATACAATCAACTCCTAACTCGGAGTATACGCAAAGCCTCCACTTGGGCTTGAACTTAAATAATTATGAATTTAAACTAAACTAAGCTTAACTAAAGCTAACTGAAAGATATAGCCGAAGCTATCAGGATTCAAAGTAGTAGTTGGCCCTTAAATATTAATTAAATCGGCGAAGCTAAGCAACGGCCTAAAGTATGGCCGAGCGTAGTAGCTAAGAGAGAACGTAGCCAAAAGGCAAACCCGCGCTAGTCAGGGAATCAGACTCTCTTTCGAAGTCGGTGAAACATCGACTTAAGTACTACTCTTTTACTCATTTGCATTCACTGCGTTTCTGAAATTACATTCTGGTAGGAAATTGAAAGCTGAAATTAGAATAGATAGAAAAGTTGCATAACTTAAAATAACTGTTAATAAAATTGGGATAAACCTTACAAAGACTTTTAATAAAGACGCTTGCAAAACTACGATACAGAGGATATTTACACATTCATAAAACGATTTGGGGACCGTTTAATTAATGTTTAAAGTGAAAAAAATATTATTTAAATGTTTGATATGATAGCCTTTTCTATGGATTAAGTCATTGAAAGAACGGATCTTCGTAAAATTTCCTGGGATGTTGATTTCCCTTTCTCTTTAACTATTTTCCGGAGTCCGTTCATTGCAGTGGGTTTGCGCTTATAAAAAGCTTTTCTTGAAAAACCAAAGGCAAAATAGTCCACAGGTGAAACGTCAGGATACTTATCAGAAATACCTTCAAAAGCTGTATTTGCAATACCTGTATCAGTCATCATTTTTCCGAGGAATGCAGTGGTTCTTTTCAAAGAATGACTTGTTGTTTCGTCTCGATGAAGTTTCACTCTTTGAAAGCGGTAACAGAAGGAGTGGAATTTCTTCTGCAAATATCGGCATATTCTGCAAATATATACTTCTGCAAACTTTCTCTTGATGGTAGATTGAGTCATATATTTTTCCAATCACCTTATTTTTAACTTTCTATTTTAAGAGAATCCGCTGATAATCATAAAACACTTAATAGAACTTTCTTTCTACACTGCACAAAAAAAAGGGGGAACAGTTCCATATATACCGTTTCACTGGGCCGATTGACGAAAATCAAATTGCGTTTTTCATATCTCAAAAACGCTACTTAGGATATATATTAGATTTATATGTAGCAGGGGTGACCAACAAGTCGATCGCGATCGACCAGTTCATCTCGAAGCCCATTTTGGTCGATTACATGCAATTTTAAAAGCAGAAACTGATTATACGGAAGCTCTAGCCTCTTCAGTTCGCGAGGAACTGGCAGTCAAGGTATTTGAAAATGAAGATTTCAAGATGGTTTTTGGAAGTATGTTAACCAAAAAAAAAGAAATCCAAGCATCACCAAATGTGGAAAATGCATTTATTCCTTGTTTCCGATCCACTTCGCTCGGTGAATCTGCATTTTCCTACTTGAAGTTCGCGAAGACTAAACAGCGTTCTGTGTTGATTGATGCACATACTCTTTAATATTAGTTTTGTCAGGATATGCGTCTAATTATGACTCCTTATTTAAAAAATGAAAATTCAGTCTTCTCATTAACTAATAAAATACACTCTTAGACAAAAAAAAAAAAAAACGACGCACCGAGAAGATATAAAGCAAATTGGACACAAATTGATATGCATACAGGTTTCGACGGAAGATGCAAATTTTACATTTTGGCTGAACAGTTGTCGCTACAGCGCATCTGATCTGCCCAACTGGCAGGATATTTAAGAGAAGAAATTACGATTCCAGGTCATAAATTCTTCACGAATTTCATTCTGTGTACTCTGAATTTCATTCCGTGTATTCCGTAACTATGCCTCGCTTACAGGTGCGCGAACGATATGCGCAGATGTCAGAATTTGAGAGAGTTCGTGTAGTTGGGCTCAGAAGCCGGTTGGCCTCATCGGCGAATTGCTCGACATTTGAGCAGGAGCGATGCCACTATTAGACGATGTTGGCAGGAATGGGTGAACCATGGGCGCACACAGAGTCAAGAAGGAAGCGGTAGGCTTAGAGAAACGACAGAACGTGAAAACCGATCAATCGTCAGAGCGGCACTCACAGCCCCAGATGCATCATTATCATCGATTGTACGTGCAACTAGTGCTTCAGTTACGGCAAGGACCTTTCATAGACGGCTCACAGAAAGGGGGCTGAGGTCACGGCGCCTCTTGCGCCGACTACCATTGACCTCTGTACCACGTCCAGCCCGTTTGCAGTTGTGTCGGGCTCATTCGCAATGGAATGTCACTGACTGGAGTAGAATAGTCTTCAGTGATGAGTCCCGCTTTGAACTGAGCCCCGATGACCAGCGAAGGCGAGTCTGGAGACCCCCGGACAGCGGTGTGATACCAACCTGACTGTCTTCCGGCAGACCGGCTGACAACCAGGAGTGATGGTCTGGGGTGCCATTTCATTTCATAGTAGGACTCCTTTGGTTGTCATCGGTCGCAACTTTACAGCACAGCGCTACGTCGACGAAGTTCTAAGGCTCGTTGTGTTGCCATTCATGTCAGGCCACCATGAGACTTACATTTCAGCAAGATAATGCCAGCAATAACACTGCAAATGTTTCTACTGCTTGCCGAACATTACCTTGGCCAGCAAGGTCGCCGGATCTCTCTCCTATTGAGCACGTTTGGAGCATTATGGGCAGGGACCTCCAACCAGCTCGGGATGTTGACGATCTAACGCGCCAGTTGGACAGAATTGTGCACGACATCCCTCAGGAGGACATCCGCAACCTCTATCAATCGATGCCAAGCCGAATAATAGCTTGCATAAGGGCCAGAGGTGGACAAACGCGTTACCGACTTTTTCACTTTGTGAAGCTCTATCACTTCAATAAGTCATCCAATTTTTCTCAAACTGTAATAATTTGTTTTTCTGTACATGTAAATCACTTCTACCGATTTTCGTCCCATTCGGATAACTCCTTCTTGGTGTGTCTTTTTTTTTTTTTTCTTTGTCTCAGAGTGTATATTCCTTTTCCTATCTTTAATTTTCTTCTAGAATTGTCAATCAATAAATTTATTGCTTAGGTTTATCTGGATGTTTGAATTTTAGTCCATAAACTTCTTGCTTTTTAATGTAAAATATATGTATAATAACAATTTAACATTTTAAGTTTTATTATTTAAGTTATATTAAAGCTTAAGTACTTTACAACCCTTTTGCCCTTTTTAAAATAGGCCTGTAGCAACGGGCCGATCGCGATGCATATTTTAGAACAAAGTAGATCTTTAGTACACAAAAGTTGGACACCTCTGGCATACAGCATTGTTTCAATTTAGGTATTTTGATACAAATTCGGCCTTTTTCGGAAATGACATGCCAATGTTTTTCCAAATTTCAATTCTACGACTCAAATTATGTCAAACTGCCAAGTTTTGTAAAAATCGCACTAGTAGTTTTTAGCTCTGTTCAATGTTAATTGAATTTGATATATATTTATTAGTATCTCCTTTTTTGTTTAACTTATTTGATTCTTCCTTTCCCATTTCGAAATTTAGGTTCATTCCAAATAAAATTCGTCCTTTTTTATGATTTATTTTTAAAATTTGTATCTTTAAATAATTTTTATAATTTTTTCGAAAAATATTTTGAGTTATATATTATAACATTTTTGCCATCATCTTAAAGTAGATGTATTTCTAAGCATACCTGCAAAAAATTAGAATTTTTTGTTCAAAATTTCTTAAAATATACAAGAATTTATACATTGGCGTGTTTTGAAATTTGGCGTACTTATTATAAGCGATAATAACGAAAATGTGATTCACGCGCTTTGTTAAAATTATTTGAAAGTTTGAACACTGACTTTTCCCGCTCGCGGACAAATAAAAAAAAAGGCAAGGAAAATAGGTTGTTATCAATTAAGAAGTTCGCCAAGTGAATTGTTCTTGGTGCAAACTGAAAAGAAAAATGCGCCAAGATAATTTTTTAAATTTCTAACTACAAATTACAAAATTTAATATCTAGGCATAGTTTGAGTCGTAGAATCGAAATATGGAAAACAACTGGTATGTTATTTCAGAAAAAGTCCGATTTTGAGTCAAAATACCTGTGCTAGAACAATGCTGTATATAAATCTAATATATATCCTAAGTTGCGCTTTCGAGAGTTGGAAAACGCAATTTGAATTTCGTCAATCTGCCCAGTAGAACGGGAGATATAGAAATGTCCCCCCCTTTTTTTTCCACAGTGTACATTTTTTTCTCTTCGTTTTCGATTTGTTGCAGTCATTTAGATAAACACGTTCCATTTAAAGCATTTTTTCCATTTAAAGCATTACAATCAAGGCTCTTTAATATATGGCCTAGAATATTTTTTGTGATATCTCTGAGAATGTGTATATACATGAATGTGTATATACGTCAAAGAAACTGAGGCAATATATTAAAAATATATAAATCCGGGTATAAAATACCAGGATAATTTTTACATTAAAATCAAGAATATAGTTTCTTCTCATAGTAGTTTTGTGAAATTTGCTTTCTTAGGGAAAACCCTGGCCGGTCAGAAGGTTAAATTCACAATGTATTTGCATTCATCTCCTGCTAAATAGCTTTTATACAGGCTTATACAAATTGTTTTTCGTTAAGCCACATCCCTCGGCCAAAGGTGGTAATGTTACACATTTTAGCTTCTTTAAGCTGTAAATCTTGGTTTATTATTTTAATTATTGCTGCTTGAGACATATTTAAAGACTTTGCAACTAATTTCTGCGTCGACAGATTTTCTTTTTCCAACAATTTAACTTTAAAAACATTAGAAACAGTACGTGAATTTTTCGGGTTTTCGTTTTGAGACTTCTGTCTATGTAGACTGACGGATTTTCCCTTTCCGATTAATAACTTTGCTTATTTTGCACTTAAAAATTTTAGTATCATGCGTTTCACAAGGTTTTTGAATTATGGAATACGAATATTTCTCGTCGGAGTGCGCAAAACTTTATCCTTCTATCCACAGCTTGGTTAGCTGCGAAATTTTGAAAGAGGAATAAATTTAAAAGTAGCAGACGGTAGTTTCTCATTTCAAATAATAGGTTAGCGTCAGAAATTTTTAATTACGAAAAATTAGCTTTTCTTTAAAATCTTTATCGGAATCGTTCTAAAAATGCGTAAACAAACTTTGTATTAATGGTTAACCAGTCCACAGCACTGATCACGTGGCATAAATCTTCATTCGAAGTTAATGTTTAGCTTTAGGATTCCATTCTTTTTTTTTTTTTATTTATTATTACTTCTTTTTTTCCCATCATAAATCCTTATTTAAATATCAGTACCAGACTTACAAATACAAGTTTCCTTAGAGTATATCAAACAGAAGAAACTAAAAAAATAACCTTCACTCTCACCAGACAGCAATGGGCAAAGCAAGTTAGAATCTTTTTTTTTCCTGCTGTATGTAATATTCATATATCTGCGTTACCTATGTATGTGTGTGAGTGAGTCTAGCTTCTAATACGATAAAATGTTATTCTAGATGATACAAGTGTGATGGATGTGCTGAGTCAAATGGTTTTCTGAAAGATGTAATCAATCATGAATGAATAGTAAAAAATGGAGAAACGTACGTGGTAGTATATCATTAATGAGCAAGCTACGTAGACTTCAATGAAGACAACCGCCTGCACGTGGATAAAGCTTGATCGATATTCGGAGTTGTAAAAAATTCTCGGCTTAATGTGATTTTCGATAGAACTTGCCTTAGAACAGTTTCTTACCTTGCCACATTATCTTAGCTAAGAATTTGTTAATGGCTATCCAGCATTCAATGAATAACGTAATTAATTGGGAGTTTTTAAGTGGCGGTGAAAAAAAATCTTGTGCTTTGTCAATAAGCCGTCTTTTCTGCTTTAAATAATTATTTCCACAGTATTCAAAACTAAATAAAACCGTTACGCAGTTCGATATTTACAATTTTATAGTGAATTCAGTTCTGTTGTATTCGATTCCTCCTGAGACATGTTCAGTAAATTCTATTCACATTCGTTTTCCTAATTTATTTATTCTTTATTTTCGTGCATATACTATCCGCCTAAAATAGTTATCATGATTATTATATTAATATAGCATGATAACTTACGTCAATAATATGCCACCAACTGTATCTGGCAACTGGAACCCGTCCAGTCCTTTCAAATGCACACTGCGGGAAAAAAAAAAGGCGGAAAAGTTCTGTATCTTCGGTTCTACTGGGCCGATTGACGAAATTCAACTTCGCGTTTCATATCTCGAAAGCTACACTTAGGATATTTATATACAGCATTGTTCTAATATAGGTATTTTGACACAAAATCGACTTTTTCTGAAATGGCATGCCATTTTGTTTCCATATTTCGATTTTATGACTGAAATTATACCACACTTCCAAGTTTTGTAAAAATCGCACGAGTAGTTTTTAAAATATTTGCTCTCAAAATTTTAGCTCTTCCATATTAATTGAATTCTGTACATATTGATTAGTATCTCTTTTTTTTATTAAACTTACTAGATTCCTTCTTCCAGAATTCGAAATTTAGACTTGATCCAAATATAATTCCCACATTTTCTATGATTTCTTTTTTAAATTTGTATTTTTAAATAATTTTTATAAACTTTTCTAAAAGATTTTTTTATTATAACCTATAAAATTTTATTCGAATTTTTTATTCAAATTTCCTAAGATATACGTGAATTTACATATTGGTGCATTCTGAAATTTGGCATATTTCTTATAAGCGATAATAACGCCAAATGTGATTCGCGCACATTGTCAAAATTATTTGAAACCATGAACGATGACCACTTTCCCGCTCGTGTACAAATTAAAAAAGGAAAGGAAAATAGACTGCTATGAATTAAGAAGTTCCAGGTGAATTATTCTTGGCGCAAACTGAAAAAAAAATATGCAAAGATAAATTTTTAAATTTCTCCATAAATTTCTCACCAGAAATTACAAAATTTAATATCTAGACATAATTTGAGTCATAGAATCGAAATATAGAAAAAACTTGGTATGTTATTTCAGAAAAAGTTCGATTTTGTGTCAAAACACCTATGTTAGAACAATGCTATATTTAAATCTAATATATATCCTAAGTCTATATTCAAGGCCTGAAAAACGAAATTTAAATTTCGTCAATCGACCCAGTGAAACGGGAGAACTGTCCTTTTTTTTCTGCGCAGTGTACATAATGTAAGGAACTTTCTCCTTCCTTGCCACATGCTCTCGTGATGTACTTAGAAGCACGTCCGGCCAGCAGTCGGAAAGTCCAAAGTTCGAATTTGGATGTGCAGTTGCTGAATTTTCGAATAAATATTTTTCGGAAATGAGTCTAATGACTGCATGCGCTCATGCATATATAAGCTAAGTCCTGCCTGCTTTTTCTGATATTTATCATACTTGTATGGAAAACTATAAATATGTTTCCATCAAAGAAACAATTAATCAGTTCACTGTCCTGCAAATCTCAGATAGTTGCTTCTATTTCTAAAATAAGGAGGGTTTGGTTTGGTTTGGTTTTATTTGATTACGGCAGAGGAAACGAAGGCTATTTGCCTAACGATGCCTTCATGAAGGACTTTTCAAGGGAAACTGTTTCATATTCCCGTTATAAATGGGGAAAATTACGAAAATGCCCATGCAGCCAGCCTGTTCATCGGTATTTGAACCCTGGAACCGAACTACCAGTGTTCAGCAACTTTACCGCTCGGCGGTGGTGGGCGCTGAAAATAGTCGTGGACATACGGAATCAAATTCAGCACACTATAATAGTTTGTCGATTAATAATTGATAATAATGCTGCTAATAAAATACGGTTTTTAAAATGTAAAAACACACTGACAGAAAAATAATGAAATTAAAAAAATGTTTGCATAGGGAATAAAGTATACTTTTCTTGCTCTTTCAATTGAATATTTGCTTTTAAGCTTGAAATAGATTAATTTATTGATTAATAATTAATTATTATTTTGCAGGATCATCAATAACTCAATAAAATCAGCGTAAGAAATGCATTGATCCTTGTGTAGCTGAATTAGAAATAAAAGACAAAACGGGAAACTTTTAGGAAATCAAATGTTACAATTCACTGTTCGAGTATCGCAAGGATTGGAGACGAGAACCTTAAATAATTCCACTCGTTTATCAATGCTAAATTCTTACGCAAACCGAAGAGGAAGGGTGAGCGGAGAACTTGAACAAATCAGCAGAAAAAAATCCATCGATCTTTCCAGAAGTCTAACTGATTGGAGAGGCAGTACAGTGAAGTAAGTCCCTTAAATATCAATTGGAATGATTCATTTGTACTAAAGAATTTTTCCGGATAGGAACAAATGTTGGGAGGTTAGTTTCTGCTGATCAAGCTGCTATTCTAGTAATATATTCTTTGGTTTGTTAAAACTGTTTAATAATTGACTACTTTGCTGATTGAACTTCCTGCCTCAAATTGGTAAACAGTAATTATTTATTTCAAAAGGCACATTCGCTTTAGGCACCATTTGAACGGTAGAATCGTGTTATTTTCATATTCATCAGAAACGCCTTGAAATAAATCAAGTCTTAATACTTTTATGACTTTAATTTCTGACTCATATTACGTTCATTACTCTAAAATTTCAGATTTATGTTTATTTTCCGGCAGGAAAAATTAGCAAAGCTTTCGCCAGGAATCGAACTCTGGACCTTCCGATAGTTAGTTGGATTTTCTTCTAAGTACACCACTAAGACACGCAGTAAGGAGACCGAAAATACATTACATTAGAAGAAATGACTTGAAATTAATTAAATCTTCCCGTTTTTGCTTCATATTACGTTTATTGAATCACCACTACAAACGTCTTTCTATTCTTGTGTCATATTGTTCTCATTCCATTAACGTGAGAAATGTCTTGAAATCGATCTGTTACTGAATATGTTATTGTGATATATTACATTCATTCCCTATATTACACTAGCTGCCATATTATTAATAATCCAAACAGTGCAAATATATAAAATATTGCTATATATATATATATATAATACTGCTTAAAATATTAAGTAAAATTCAT
>KK112711.1:9158-22367 GCA_000611955.2 Stegodyphus mimosarum | reverse complement strand
TGCGGACCATGTTCACCCCTACATGCGCATTGTTTTTCCTCAGGATGATGGCATCTTCCAGCAGGACAATGCGAGGTGCCATACAGCTGCCAGTGTACGTGCGTGGTTCGAAGAGCACCAGGATGAGTTTACCGTCCTCCCCTGGCCAGCAAACTCACCTGACTTAAACCCAATCGATCATCTGTGGGACCATCTCGATCAAGTTGTTCGCGCCATGGATCCTCAACCGCGTAATCTAGCGCAGCTGGCCACGGCATTAGAGTCGGCATGGCTCAACATCCCAGAGAACACCTTCAGGGACCTATGTGACTCTCTTCCTGCACGTCTTGCAGCAGTCCGCTCTGCGAAAGGTGGTTATTCTGGCTTTTGACAGATGGTCACATTAATGTGACTGGACTGTGTATATAATTTCGGAAGCATATGTAAAATATAACAAAATACCATAGCTACTTTAAAAAATTATTGGCGACCTCAAAATTAACATTCTAAATTCATCTATTCTCCCAGATTCGAGACTTTTCTAGGTTACGTAACGCTGCTTGAAAAGGACAACCAAAACTAATATTAACCAATCATAGCTTGTCTCTAGAATCTCACCTACTCTATATTTAAATACTCTGGCGAGCATGAACCTTCTTTTACGGTCCATGCTCGCCAGAGTATTTATTCCAGAGTAGGTGCGATTCTAGAGACAAACTATGTTTGATTTTTACCCTGTTTGAAGGTAATTAGATGATTTAAATAAAGTTCTTTCAACATTGAATTCCATTGATCCTGCTATTCAGTTCACTTTTGAACTTGAGACTTTGCAATTCTCTTCCGTTTCTCGACATTCTGGTCACACGTAAAACATCCAACTTCAGTACTACGGTTTACCGCAAACCTTCATCGGTTTCCTTCCACCACACTTCAAATCATGTCATCCGGGGACTAAACAAAAGTTAGCTTCATTTTATTCCTATGCTTTCCGTGCTCTTCAAGTTTGCTCCTCCAAACTATCCCTCGATGAAGAACTAAATTATTTAAAAGCAATAGCTATTGACAGGGGCTTTTCTCCTAGCATCGCCAAGCAGTTAAAAAATTCTCATCTCAACACACCAAAAGGCAGACTCTTGTTTTAGGAGATTATAAATATTCAGTTGTCATTCCCTTCTTTCCATCATTTAGCTATAAAGTTGCATGTATTTTACAGAAATTTAACTTTTGGGTCGTTTATTCTCCCATCCATAAAATTCCGAGTTCAATACTCAAGGACCCCATTCCGGATATGAATTCGTGGAGTATTTACAGGATTCCTTGCCAAGTGTGGTTTAATTTACATTGGTCAAACTAAGAGAGCCCTTAAAGTTTCGCGTTAAAGAACATGAGGCATATGTTAGAAAAAAGGAAACACAGAAGCTGCCAAAATTATTCAAAGAACATCTTCCATTGGTGAACTGGGTTTTCTAGAGGCACTTCACATTCATAAAAATCTTTCTGTTCTAGTTAACGACCCTAATTCCAATCCATCTTTGCCTTCAGTCTTTAAAGAAATTATGTTTTAGTTCTGGTTTCATCAACAGATGGCGCCAGTAGCTTATCTCCTGTCCAGGCTTTCTTATCTTATCTAATCATTATATTTTATCTTGTTCATTTGCGCTTTTTCAGCTGAGGTTGGTGGTTCGGAAAAACCATCGAAACTAGTCCCCTGAAAGTTTGAAAATATAATGCTGAATTTGTTGTTTGACTTCTAAATTAAGCTATGATTTGTTAATATTACTTTTGGTTGTCCTTTTCAAGCAGCGTAGAAAAATCTCGAATTTGGGAGAATAGAGGAATTTAGGGGGAGAGCACCAAATTTAGAATGTTAATTTTGAGGTCGCCTGTTATGTTTTAAAGTAGCTATCGTATTTTTTATCTATTACACACACACACACACATATATATATATATATTTGTGTAATATTGCATTTATTCTATTCACTGTACTGGCTGCCATATTTTTAAGTATTCAAACATTGCAAATTATTAGTTCGCATATTTTTTGTGTAATATTGTATCCATTCGTTATATTACATTAGCAACCACACCATTAATTATTCAAACAGCGCGGATTATCAGTTCGCATATTTGTTTTTTGGGTAATATTGCATTCAGTCGGTATATTACATTAGCTAAGATATCATTAATTATTCAAACAGCGCGGATTATCAGTTTGCATTTTTTTTTTTTTTTTTTGCGTAACATTGCATTCAGTCGGTATATTACATTAGCTAACATATCATTAATTATTCAAACAGCGCGGATTATCAGTTCGCGTATTTGTTTTTTGGGTAATATTGCATTCAGTCGGTATATTACATTAGCTAATATATCATTAATTATTCAAACAGCGCGGATTACCAGTTCGCATATTTGTTTTTTGGGTAATATTGCATTCAGTCGGTATATTACATTAGCTAACATATCATTAATTATTCAAACAGCGCTGATTTTCAGTTCGCATATTTGTTTTTTAGGTAATATTGCATTCATTCCTTATATTGCATTGGCTAAAATATCATTAATTATCGAAGCAGTGCAAATCATCAAGTCACATACGTAATTTTACTGGGCGGCAAAACACCTTAAAATTTATCTTTCCTGTCTAAATGAAAATTCTAAAACTGTTACTGATCTTAGGTTAGAAGAATTTTAATTTATATTTTAAATTACAAAAGTGTATATAGTGTAAAATGAGAATCTAACAGATTTAAAGTAATGTGCATACTTCTTAATAATTTTATTTCTTTTTTAATGGCGTATCTGCTTTGCAAGATTTATACAGCAGATGCCGTTTAATGTTTTCGCGGTCAATTTCATCATTCGAATACAGTTATCGAATTGAAGGAGCCTCGTCTGTTTTCATACGAAAACATGGAAAATAGATCGCTTATTGGGGATCAACAATTTGGTTAACATGGTCAAACTACACTGAAGTGACAAAAGTCATGGGATAGCAATATGCAAATATACAGATGGCAGTAGTATCGCGTAGAAAATGTATAAATGCGAAGTGCTTTGGCAGGGCTTTCATTTGTGTTCAAGTTAGTCATGTGAAGAGGCTTTGACGTGATTATGGCCGTACGACGAGAATTAACAGACTTTGAACTCGGAATGGAAGTTGGAGTTAGACGCATGGGTCATTCCATTTCGGATATCGTTAGGGAATTCAACTTTCCGAGATCCACAGTGTCAAGAGTGTGCCGAGAGTATCTAATTTCAGGCATAACATCCCACCATGGACAGCGCAGTGACCGACCACCTGCACTTATCGACCGAGACCAGCGACGTCTGCGTAGAGTTGTCAATGTTCACAGACAAGCAACACTGCGTCAAATAACCGCAGAAATCAATGTGGGACGTACGAGGGACGTGTCCGATAGGACAGTGAGGCGAAATTTTTCTTCCTTGGGCTATGTCAGCAGAAGACCGACTCGAGTGCCTTTACTGACAGCACAACATCGCCTGCAGCGAGTCTCGTGGGCTCGTGAGCGTATCGGTTGGTCCCTAAACGAATGGAAAACCGTGGCTTGGTCAGATGAGTCACGATTTCAGTTGGTAAGAGCTGATGGTAGGGTTCGAGTGTGGCGCAGACCCCACGAAGCCATGGACCCAAGTTGTCAACAAGGCACTGTTCAACCTGGTGGTGGTTCCATAATGGTCTAGGCTGTTTTTACATGGCATGGACTCGGTCCTCTGATGCAACTGAACCGATCATTGACTGGAAATGGATACCTTCAGCTACTTGGAGATCACTTACAGCCATTCATGGACTTCACGTACTCAAACAATGATGGGATTTTTATGGATTACAATGCGCTATGTCACCGGGCCACAATTGTTCGCGATTGGTTAGAAGAACATTCTGGACAATTCCAGCGAATGATCTGGTCACCTAGATCGCCCGACATGAATCGAATCGAACATTTGTGGGACATCATCGAGAGGGCAGTTCGTGCCCAAAACCCTGCACCGTCAACACTTTCACAATTATGGACGTCTATAGAGGCAGCATGGCTTAATATTCATGCAGGAGACTTCCAATGACTTGTTGAGTCCATGCCACGTCGAGTTGCTGCACTTCGCCGGGCAAAAGGAGGACCGACAAAATATTAGGAGGTATCCCATGACTTTTGTCACTTCAGTGTAATGTATCATTAAGTTTTATAATCGAAATAAATCGCCAAATAAGGTCAAAACTATTTATAGTAATCCGCAAATGACAGAGAAATGTCGCGAATTAAGGGATTAAGTTAACAAACAGCTTGGTTTTAATTTTTATCAAACATTTAAAATTAAGCCAAAAAAAATCTGAAAGCTTTCAGATTTTGTATTATGCCCAAAGGGGCGTTTTCTAACGTTTTGTGTGTCACCTTTGTTTATTAAATATCATGCTCTTCGCACTTAAACCACATAAAATTCAATTAAACAGCAATATCACGAAATATTTAAAAAAACCATATCTTTAAAATTTCCGATGCCGCGCTGGAGATAAAAATGTTTTGTCCTGTACAGTGTTGCCCTTGCTCTCTTTGAAATCGTTGAGTTTGTTAATCAAAAATTCGTTAAAAGTTTTACAAAATATGGAATGAAACAAATTCCAAATTTGAGCTTCCAGATGCCCATATTCGAGTGGAGGACTACGTTGATCAAAATTTTATATGTCTAGGTACCGTCGTTTTTCACAACGCGAGAAACATACATATATTCATGCAGATTCTTTACTATTTAATTGCTTTCAGTATAATGCAGAGCGATAATATTTGTTAGCAACAATTTGAAAAGCGATTCGATACTTTTATAGTGAACCAACGCAAAATGGCAAAACGAAATTAATAGCCCTCCTGAGCTGACGTTCCTTTAGGTTAAAGGAAAAAAAGATTTGGCTTGGTTTTTGAATAACTTTATGTCGATTCTGAGGAAGATCAGATGCAGGCTCTTCTACATGACCAGCGAAAAGGGGGGAAGTAGTAGTACACGGGAAAAAATGCTGAATTCTCCCTGCGAAAAAAATCTGTGAAAATATCTACGTAAGGCCGTTTTTTTCCAACTTAATTTTACAGTAGCATATTCTCTTTCAATGAGGACCTTTTGCATGTTGTCTTTCAATAAGGGATATTAACCCTTTCAGCACCGATCAAACAATTCCCTGCAATGTTATGAACAGTTCATAAAGAAATTTGCATTAAAGTCATTGTGAACAGTTCTTTATATAAATTTTTGCCTTTTCCCGACTAAAATGATGTAAACGTACCTATTTATATATTTCTGATTATGTTTATAATACATTAGTTAAGGGCATTTTTTTCTCATCGTTTAATGTTATCATTCGTTAATGTTAGCAAAACAACCGTAGACAAACGTGATCACATCAAGCGGCCCATACTAGAGCATCTTCTTCGTATTTATAAATAACACTTACACCTTTAGAGCATGTCATAAAGGATGTTTATAATGTCATTTATTGCTATATATTCGGCTACAAACTGAGAGTTTTGTTTTTAAAAATATCTCTAGTACATGACTTTCTTTTAGTAAGATTTTGAGCTGCAAATTTTGCAGTAAAAGTTAACATCGATGTAACCTTTAGATACTGATGCAATAATGATAAACAAAGTTTGTTTAGGTGGTTGTAACAAAGCACTTTAGGAATATCTGACTAGAAGAAGGGATGTTTTCGTGAAGGTTTTTCTGAGGAAAACTGAATCGTATCCACGTTATACGCGAGGAAAACCATAAAAACGCCCATGCAGCCGGGCCGTAAGCCGGGAATCAAACCCTGGCCGAACTACCAATGTTCCCTGACTTTACCGTTTAACCGCTGGTGGAACTATTTTAAATACTCCTATGCCACGAAGTACAATTACAAACATTTACAAGATTTACAAGCAAAATGTAGAAACAAAATGTACAAACATGTACATCTTCAAACATGTACAAGATTTCTCTGGGATTTGAGCTCAGAGCTACCGATACGCAGTCAGCATCGTTAACCACTATACCGAGCATAGCCTGTCTAAGGCAAGGTATGCCTTCATGGAGAACTTTCTAAGGTAAACTGCCTCATATCGAAGATACACAGGGGGAAAGCCACGAAAACACTCAAATCAACCACCGTACGCAGGAATTCGAACCCAGGTCCAACAGTGTTTCAGTAGCTTTATCGCACTACCACATATGATAAACAAAATAGTAATTCACTAAACCAGCTGTCAATTGAGACAACTAGGAAAAATGACATTTCTCGAAATCAATCTACATATTCATGAAACAGAGTGAAAATCCAGACGAATATGTAGCATACTTTCTAAGGTTGGATACTTCAAAATAGCTGTTTAAGTTTCACTTGCTTTCAAAAACTCTCGCTTTCGCTTTTGATAGAAATCTAAATTTCGAGAACTAATATAACAGGTCAGATTTAACTCGCACAGTTTTAAACACCGTCTGAACGGTAAAATTGCTTTAATTTTCATGTTTATCCGAAACGTCTTGAAATAAATCAAATCTTTTAGTTTCTGCATTATATTATGTTTATTACGTTAAAAGCTTAGATTTAGGTTTATTTTCAGACAGAAAACATGAAAAATCAGCAAAGCATTCGCCAGGAATAAAAATTAACTACCAATAAGTACCACTATAATCAGGTTTTCTTAATTCAAATATTTAAATAATCATCCACTTGCTCGGCCAGCGGCCTAAAATAGTTATTTCAAGAAAGAAAAATGGGTAAAGAATTTAACGAGTCCAGTTAGTGTAATTTCATCAGGTGCAGCTAGTGTAAGTTCATAATAATATTTAATTAATGAATTTTAATAATAAACTAAAAGTATTGCTTTTTCATTATATTAACTTAATCATTCTAGTCTAGCGACTCATAAAGATTATGCAATGAGTTTTAATTAATACTACATCTCCTTGAATAGTTTTTTTTAATACAGCAGCTGCTTTTAATTATGTTCCGATAAGGCTCGGAAAAGCATTTTATTTTTAGAACACAAAAATAACTTTTTAACAATTAAATGCGGAATACGACCTACGAATCGGCTAATTTCTTTACTTCAGATCTTCTCATCTATGTTTACGTAATTTTTTATGCGCTTTCTCTTTTTCAGTATGTATATTTTGAGAACTAATATTTGCTCAAATACGGATTTTTTGATTAAACTTCCTTTACTTTTATATGAGTCCGATGATAGAGAACACAATGACCGTTTTATAGCAATCATCGTACAATCATATATATATATATGTGATGTGCCATGATGATCTGATGTAGTCGTAGCTCAAAGTAACAAACGATTATAACAAAAAGAATCCATTTATTATTTTTCTTGAAAAACAGCTGTGTTAAAATTTACATCTTCGAAGAACAATTAATAGTTTTTTGAATTGATGTTTATTCCATCATTACATTAATGAAAAGACCGCCCGATGTTCCTTTGCGAGTTCTTTTATAATTACTGGAAAGGCGGAGCTTCCAAGAAATGACGTCAGCCTCCTCAGCCAATCCAGTTCGCTTTAAATATTTCCAGAACATTCAATAACTGTACGTGTAGGAAAAGCGGGAAAATCAATTTGACTACGGGGCTGTGGATTTAATTCCACGTACTTTCGAATAAGAGATCGCCGCCATTAAAAAAAAAGAACATGCATTTAGAATTGTGATTGAGGAATAACCAAAAAAATAAAAGACGAAATTTAATTTAGGGTTTTATGTGTACTTTTGACTATGGAATATTATTATTACATATATATCTAATAAGTGTTGTACTTTTGGTAGAAAATGAAAACAATTCACGTTTAGTCATGGCCTAAAAACCTGCTGTATAGATGTCTGGACATTATGGCGTAATGGATGATCGGGTGGAATTTTAGAAGCAGGACCAGCTTGATAATTAAACATAATTTATTCTTGAATGACGAATTTCTTAATAGATAACTGTAGAAGCCTAGGGGGTGCTAAACGCTCCCCATAAATTTAAATGTGCAATTACATTCTGATTAATGGCAACTAGCTAGCAGAGGCTGAACGACAAGCTGTCAGCAAGCAGGAGAAGAGGCGAAAGAGGGCGATACTACACATTTATTGTCTATTTATACAAGATAGGTGCACAAAGCACAGCTAATCTGTGATTGGTTAATTTTCGGTTTTAGTTAAATTTTTTCTCAAGCAGCGTTGCGTAATTTCGAATGATCTCGAATTTGGGAGAAAGAATGAACTTAAGGGAAGAACACCAAATTTACAATGTTAACTTTGAGGTTGTAAGGGTATCCTAATTTTATTAACAGTTATTTTAAGTTATGCACCTATCCTGTCAAATTCTAATTTCAGCTTACAATTTCCTACCAGAATGTAATTTCAGAAACGCAGTGAATGCAAATGAGTAAGAGTACTATTTAAGTCGATGTTTCACTGACTTCCAGAGAGAGAGTCTGATTCTCTGACTAGCGCGCGTTTGCCTTTTGGCTACATTCTCTCTTAGATACTACGCTTGGCCATACTTTAGTCCCTTGATTGGCTTCGCCAATTTAATTAATATTTAAGGGTCAACTACTTAATCCTGATAGCTTCGGCAATATATTTCAGTTAGCTTTAGTTAAGCTTAGTTAATTTTAATTTCATAATTATTTAAGTTCAAGCCCAGGTAGAGGCTTTCTGTACGTTCCGAGTGAGGAACTGATTGTTATTCTGAGACTATTCTGAGAAACTATTCTGAGAAATAAAGGGTTGTTACCCTTCTTAAGTCTTACGTGTTTGTTCACACACTTAAACGATTATTGGCTTGTTAGTGTTTGTGGGGTTCTAAGATTGAACATTGGATTAAATAAGTAAAATCCCACAAGGTCGCCAATTATTTTTTAAACCAGGTATCCTATTTTGTTACGCGCATTAAACTGCTGAAAAAAAATCAGAAAAGACATAAAGTAAGAAATTTAGAATTAGTACTTTTCACGAAACCGAAAATTGAAGTTCGTGTTCGTGTGCGTTTATGCGTGTTCGTGTGTGTGTATTCATGTGCGTGCGCGCTTGTGCGTGTGTGTGGTGATGCAGCGATTTAGTTCGTTGCAGTAATTTGATCAGAGATGAGTGCTTGACTTGGAAGACATTATTTTGTAGTCGCGAATGTATTGAGGTTAGATCATCACTGAAAATATCAATTACGTAGTAGAAGATGTGGAGAACATTTGAACAATCGCTAAAATCACTTGATAGTCCAAATATCCCTTTATTATTTGTTGATCGCCCTACGGCATCACACATCACAATGAGGCCAATCTGCACCCCACAATTTTGATAATGACGCATTACATTTTTAATAGAAGCAGTTAAGCAAGAGACGTCCTTAAGCTAGCAAAGGGTAGGCAGAAAAAGAGGAAGGGTACTAGATTGCAACGGTAATGTGGATTTGAATAAAAGTGGAATTAAAAGCGTCTTGACTGCCAATTTTTTTATTCATTGTGGATCGGCATTTTCAGTATTCTACGCAATAAGTATTCTTTCTCTTCAATACGGATCTACGTTCTTCGCCAAACAACACTGCAAGTCTTTTCTCTTTTTTTATCATATATATATTTTTTGTGTGATGATTTCGATGAGCATAGAAAGAAGAATTATCTTGCAGTCGTCGTAGCTGAGCGCGAAGGCTTACAGATGATTATTACAAAAACATGAACTTGAAGAATTTCCAGTTTTTATTTTCCCACATCCATAGATGTTTATCCGCCAAAACCATCTCCACAGATGTTTATCAAATCATAATGAAAGATGATAAACTGCTATTTACATTGCTTCTTAGACTTAAGACGCAGGCACTTTAGACGGGGAAGCAAGGCGAGGGAGTATTAGCAAGGTGGAAGCTAACAGAAGGGAATGACGTAATTAGTCACCAGAGTATTTATACCAGAGTAGGTGCAGTTCGAGAGACAGCTATGATTGGTTAATATTAGTGTTGGTTTGCACTTTTCAAGCAGCGTTACGTACGTAACGTCGAAAGATCTCGAATTCGGGAGAGCGGATGAATTAAGGAGGAGATCACCAAATTTAGAATGTTAATTTTAAGATCGCCAATTAGGGTAGACGTAATGGGGGAGTGTCTGAGTAGTATAAAGCATGTTGTCGGTGTAAGATCAGTATTTCTGGCAAAGAGATTGCACGCCGTATAGCAGTTAAAATCATACCGAGTTGCTGCCTCAGCGAGAAATGGCTTATAATCAATCTGTTAGACGACATCTGGATGCTTTTATCCGAGGTAGAATCATTGGGAAGCTGGAGGAAGGCCGCAGTGTGACAAGTGTGGCTGCAGAGTTCGGAATTGCTCACAGCATCGTTTCACGACTTTGGAAACAATTTCAAACTACAGGAGCAGCTATCCGGCGGTTTAGCAGTGGTCGTCCACGAGGAACCACACCCGCAGATGACCGGTATATTGCCATACAGGCCAGAAGAAACAGGCGGCAGACAGCGGGAGAAATCGCTAGACACACGACACAGGCGACTGAAAGACCGATATCGCGTTTTACCGAGGCCAGAAGACTGCACGATGGCGGTCTGTTTGCACGACGCCCTGTACGGTGTGTACTTCTAACGCCTGCCCATCGGAGAAGGCGTTCTCTGTGGTGCCGAGAACACCGGAATTGGAGAGACAATGAATGGGGACGAGTACTCTTTACAAATTGCTCACAGCATCGTTTCACGACTTTGGAAACAATTTCAAACTACACGAACAGCTATCCGGGGGTTTAGTAGTGGTCGTCCACGAGGAACCACACCCGCAGATGACCGGTATACTGCCTTACAGGCCAGAAGAAACAGGCGGCAGACAGCGGGAGAAATCGCTAGACACACGACACAGGCGACTGAAAGACCGAAATCGCGTTTTACCGAGGCCAGAAGACTGCACGATGGTGGTCTGTTTGCACGACGCCCTGTACGGTGTGTACTTCTAACGCCTGCCCATCGGAGAAGGCGTTCTCTGTGGTGCCGAGAACACCGGAATTGGAGAGACAATGAATGGGGACGAGTACTCTTTACAGATGAGAACAGATTTAGTCTGAGTTGCAATTCTAGACACATACACATCTGAACAGAGCGGGGAACACGCAATAACCCCTTCAACATCATCAAAAGGGACTGTTTTGGAGGTCGCGGAGTTCTCGTTCGAGCAGACATAATGCTTGGTAGCCAAACCGACCTTCATATCTCCCAAGGAAGTTCGTCACCTGGGACTGCTATTGTAACGAGGTTCTTCTTCCTTACATGCGTCTTTTCACAAGGGCTATGGGTCCTCAGTTCCTCTTCATGGACGACAACGCTCCACCTCATCGCACAGTTACTGTCGAAGAGCTGTTGGAGAGTGAAGATATTGAACACATGGATTGGTCGGCAAGGTCTCTGGATCTAAATCCCGTCAAGCATGTACGGAACTTACTAGGGAGACCCGTGGCAGCACGTAACTTATCGCCAGTAACGATTCCGAAACTGCGATTGGTGCTACAAGAGGAACGAGCAGCAGTGTCTCAACAGCTCATTAACAACCACATATCCAGCATGCACAAATGATGTGAAACCTGCCTAGCAGTCAGGGGAGATCATATCCCCTATTAAAGACCGGATGTTTCTTGCTGGACACCCATCACAGGGATGTTTCGGGCTTCAGTCGCATTGCGCTCCATGCTACTTTTTCAATAAAGCTTCTTTTTATCCCTCTGATTTCTCTTTTAGTAAGTGTTGCTTACATTACTCATGTCCTTACGTATTGCGGATCTTACGGTATTAAATGTGTTGATTTGGAAAGCTTTTGTACAAAGTTATATTGAAAAATCGTCTCGTCCTTAATTTTTGCACACCAGTGTGTATATATATAATTTCAGTGCTTTCCTACTATTACGTCCTCAGTTTTATAAATTGATAACTCGCGAATGCAAAAATGACCGGGAATTCTAACGATGGCCATTTATACAAAGTGTGATTGAAAAATATGGTGCATGATTGATTTCATAGTTTATCTGCAGAAAGGGTTGTAAATGTTCCAGTTTTATAGCTTGTCCTTTAAAATAATCGTCTTCTGTGGTTATACGATGAATTTCTAAGTAAGCGTATAAAAATATCGCATACTTTGGGCAAAGCAATCCGTGGGCTGCGATTGCGTTCAGCGCTCAAATTACACAGGAGTAAACAATTTCCAAAAAACCTAGCGCAGTATGTTGGGACATTCCCCTGTTCGTTTCCCAAGAGTGAAACAGAATTTCATGTTTATAGGTTTCTTTCGTTTCACCCGTAACAGTTTCGTTGCACAAAGCTTTCCTTCCACAAACTGTACGTCTGAACAACCACAAACTTCTACAGATACAACATAGTAGCTCTAACTACAAAGCAATCAGCGATTCTCATTCATCGGATTTTTTTAATACAGGTTGTAGTTTGCTCGTGACGAGAACAACCCTGATTAAAGCACTGATTAATTCCTTTTTTCATATAAATTTTAACAATTCGTAGTCACTCATTATTCTGTTCACGAGAAGAGCCTTCAGTATTCCCCATGTTAATATATTTAAAAAATAAATAAATTTAAAAAAAATGTGAAAGCTTTCAGATTTTACATTATGACCAAAGAGGCGTTTTTTTTCCTAGGTTTTGTGTGTGACCTTTAGTTATTAAATATCACGTTCTTCACACTTAAATAAAAAAAATCAATTCAACAACAATATCGCCAAATAATTTTAAAATAAGCATATCTTTAGAATTTCCGATAATCAGACTCGCGCCCTATAGATAATTTTTTTTTCGTATAGTGTTGCCATTGCTCGCTTTGAAATCGTTGACTTTGTTAATCAAAACGTTCTTAAAGTTTTACAAAATATGAAATAGATAATAAAACAAATTCGAAATTCGGGCTTCCAGATGCCCATATTCGGGTGGAAACGTACGTTATTCAAAATTTGATAGTTCAAGGTACCCTTGTTTTATCAGAATGAGAGAAACATATACATTTATGCAGAGTCTTCATTATTTAATATCTTTAAATATAATACAGGGCGGTTATGTTTGCTGGCAGCAGATTGAAAAGTGAACCGAAATTTATCGTGAACAAACGTAAAATGCCAAAACAAAATTAATAGCCCTTCTGGGCTAATAAGAATTAAGGGAAAAAAAACTAAAAGCCTAAATTCGTGTCTTCGGCGTGTACA
>KK112710.1:61403-100197 GCA_000611955.2 Stegodyphus mimosarum | reverse complement strand
TATATAATTGTAGAAAACTTTTATATGGAATTGTTGTATTTTTTGTGTTATGTGAGATGAAATGCCTCTATCTATAAACATATTAATATTGTTACGAATTAATATATATATATATGTATATAATTGTAGAAAACTTTTATATGGAATTGTTGTATTTTTTGTGTTATGTCATATGAAATGCCTGTAAGAAACAAAACTTTGCCGAAAAATAAGATTACAGGGGCAAGTCTATTTAAGTATTATATTTAATAAATGGCTATCTCGCCAAATTGGCAAGATATCGCCAAGCTGGTGGTGTTTTGGCGACTAATTTTCGTCACAAAATTTGGCAATAAATCGTTAAAAGTCACCAGACGTGGCTATCATCTGGCGACAGTTTATCCGTTTCCTGTACAACTGTAACTGGCATTGTATTTGAATAACTGCAACTGATCACTTTATGTAACTGTAACCATATCCGGCCCTTAGATGTAACTTTAACCGTATATGCCTTCCGCTAATTTCGAGAAGTGGATGGTGCTAAAAATTCCTCAGGAGTCAGTTAAAAACTGTATAAGACCGGAAAATATCTGCTCTCAGTTGTTAGGTCGGAATACTAATATGTCTTCATGTGAGCTTCGTTCTTTACATGCGTTCTGCATTGCGTTTTCAAATCTCTTAGTAAATTGGAGTATAATTACTGTTTGTACTCTGTGATACTGTGAAGATCTGTATTAGTATTTTTGTGGAAAATTGCAGAGCTGTGAAGTGTTTCTTTTGGTAAAATAAATTTTAGCAATCTATCATATGTTCTGTGCACATTCAATCTGTTACGAATCCGCATGCACGCAACAATATATTAAACATATTTAAGTATTCATTAATTTAAAATAACAGACTAAGTGCATATGAAGGAAGCATTTCAAACTTATTTATGTTTTCAATCATCAGAAGCCAGTATTATGTTAGCGTATGGTATTTGTACTACCTTGTTTATAAACATTTAACACTGCTTATGAAGTAAAACAGAAGCAAAAATATAAATTTAAGAGATGTGCAGAGGAAAAAATTTTGAGAAGGGAGGATCAGGATTTAAAAATTTCTTACTTTCGAAAACCAAACCCGAATTATGCTTAAATCAACTCCTTTTTATTTACTTTATTTTATTTAGTTAGTAATTGGGGTTTAGGGATTTATTTTAAGTGTTGTGATAAGATTTTTATATGGATTACAAGTTACATAGGTAAATATCTTTTTTACTATATTTATAAAATGAGAGATTTATACATTTTACAAAATTTATAAATTTTGTAAAATGAGATTTCGGAAAAACTTTTGATGGAAATTTCAGAGAAACTTTTAAATTTCAATTTCCAGAAAATTGATCTTTCTTTTTTCCTAATCAAAATTTGAGGTATTTTTTTCTCTCTTTTGAATTCTATATAAAAGAAGTCAGCATGTTCAGATATGCACATTATCTGATTGCCAAAAACTAAATTTCATATTAAATTCTAAGAAATAACGTACTACTAGTGCATACTAAAAATTTATTTCGTAAGTTATTATGAGAAATACGACAATCGTCGAGCTATTTCAGTGAAATGCATGTGCCCATTTTTATTTTTAGGTTAACAGTAACACAAATAGAAAACCTGGATCTCTAGAATACGCGTCGAATATGCTTCCAATTACGCAACGAAGCCATGCGGAAAGAAGGAAGAAAATACGTTATATTACTCCTCTTTTTAAAGGGCAGGCGACTGGGAATTAGAAGACCCAGTCGCCAAATCCTGGTGTTCACGAATTATCGTTTTTACCTTTTAGCTCGGGCGCCACTTGCGGAGCCATTGGGTTATCGTTTTGAAGCAGGAGATGTGGAAATATGTAGTGCCCTCGCCGGGACTCCAGCCCTGAATCTCTCGAATACACTTCGAGTATGCTTTTGCAGCACGAAAGGCATGCGGAAAAGAGAGAGAACCTACCTAAACTATTTGATCTTTACTTCGTGCGCTTATAAAACAATAAGGGAAAACAGACAAACTTAAGTAAGGTTTCTATTTCACAAGTTCTTGTTACTATGTTTTCATTTTTATAAAAGAAAATTTACAATAATAGGTAATGTTTAATTTTATTTATGAGAGAACAAATAGAAAATAAACTAAAAACTTCAAATGTTACATACTTAAAGTGTAGATTTTTATAAATATTATACCGTAAGTCATTGTAAGATCTTTATTTTCACCATTTTCGTCATATACATACATATTTTGAGTTAAAAATGTCTTAAATAATTAAAATTTTTATTTTTTGACATTTATGAACTCAAAAATCTTGTAAAATAACGAAATTTAAGTTATTCGATTTCCCAGTCTTAACAGTACGTTTAGGAAAAGTAAATAAATAAATAAATGAAATCTCAGAAAGTGTATGATTCCAATGAGACACAAATTGACTGAAATATTTAATTTTATATTTTCAGATAACAATATTTCGAAAATTTGGGAATCATTAAATTTAAAACATATATAGAGGGTGTTTCAGCACGGCGGTATCAGGAGGATAGAGTACACCTATATGATGGAAAATAACATAACAATGCATGGCCGGAAACAATTTCCTGGTGCTGTAGAGACGACACAAAGCACAAAAAAGGAAGTACATGACCAGGATGAGAACTTCTTTATTATGCTTATTACAGCTGATATTTTGAGGCGGCTATGACGGGTGTTCGAGGTAGATAGCGTTACGTACACCGGGACGTCTGACAGGCGCAACCTATCTGATCTTCTACAGCAAGTTTTGGCGCAGCTATTAAACCCAGCACACGTACCCGCTGCTATGCGACCTGTCATATGGTTTCAGCACGAAGAGACTCCCTCACTTTATAGCTTTGTTGTGCGTCTCCACATGAATGCAACGCATCCTCAACATTGGATCGGCATGGATGGTCTGCTGCATTGGCCAGAAGATCGCCAGATCTCACTTGCATTGACTACTTCCCGTGGGGTTATGTCAAGACACTGGTGCACACAAACCCGTTAACAGTGCTGAGGGACTAATGCACGCGTCGTGGCAGCTGCTGGGATATGCCCAGTCTTTTCTAGCTCTTGCATGCACCGGAGATGTGAGGCCTGCATCACGGTTCGAGGTCGTAATTTCGAACACCTTCTTTGATGACGATGGGTGCCTAAATGTTTTCAGTGCCTAAATGTACGAAAAAAATGCGCCATTATGTATCGTATTGGAATTGTAATTTCCCGCCCAGGTATGTCTATCAACGTTGCAATGTTCTGTCTAAGTATTTCAATGTATTGCCATCAGTCACAAGCATGTTACTAATTAGCCCCTGTTTGGCCATGTAGTTAAGTTTTCAACAATTTCAATAAGCTCCCGATACAGCCTTTGTGGGATGCCCGGGGGTATTGCTCTAGATAGGTGCGGGTCTCGGACATTACCCGAGTAGTCAAAAAAGCCGTCCGGGTGTCCGGCCCTGCTTTCATCTGTCACCTAAGCACCTGCTCTACAGTATTCATTTAATATAACCATGTATCTATTATATCACTATGTACTCAACGCAAGATCTAAAATAATGAATGTAAACAGGTTTAATGCATTCAAGTGTGTTACTATAATCAAGCTCTTAGTAGTAATATTATTATTTTATTATATTAGTAATATTATTATTATTATTGTTAGTAGTATTATTATTTAGTATTATTATTAGTATTATTATTATTATTAGTAGTAGTAGTATTGTGAGTATCATTATTAATATTATTTGATGTATTTAAGAATTATGGCAACGTGCGACCAAGAGCATCACCAATGCATTCTAACAGCTAATGCTTATATATTCATGCAGCTAACGCATTCATGTAACATCATCCAGGTCCCTGATCGTTCATGCAACTTCGCAGAGAAACAAATGCATTCCTGAGGCAAGCCTCTTGGGATTCGGCAGCTGCTGGCTCAAGACAGTGGAAGGCGTGAACATATCCCGGCTTACCTATGTTAGATACCAGATGTCTCCCGTCTTCCCTTACCTGTACTAAGCATAATAAACATGTTTTCTCACCCTGTTCGTGCCCTTCTTGTCTTGTGTTTTGTGTTGTCATTACCGAACCAGGAAAGGGTTTCCGATCACGCATTGCTGTGTGATTTTCCATCGTCTAGCTGTACCCTATCTCTCCTGGAAATTTGCAACAGCTGTGCTGAAACAAACTGTATATATATAAATTTCAATGTTACTGAAGAGGAAATGTTTGTAAGGTTTCTGTTCCTAATAGATTACATGAATGAGAACTGGTGTGTACAGAATGTAGTAAACACTTTTTATCAGTAAAAGTTTTATCCAAATGGTGATCTTAATTTGACTCAATTCGTGTTCTAGAAAACAATGGCAAGCTTCAGGGACTGGCACATGGTCAACTCGTAATATTATTTACTTAAATTAAAAATGTAAATTATCTCTGGTGAAAAGATACTCCTTTGTGCTTGTGGCTATGAGATTATGACTATAAAATAATAAAACTGCATGTGAATTTATTAGCATATATTTAGTATTTTGAAATATATGACTCACTTGGCTGTCATTATATCATCTAGCAATTACCTGTATCATCCTTTAGGAATATGGCATCCATTACGTTTTCCGTTGCAACTGATATGACTTCCTCTGGCACTGACGTTGTGATATTGATTGTTGAATTATTATTTGAGAAGATCTTAAAGCTCTGTTAGCACTGGTTTTGTATATCAGATCATAGGGCCTTTCCTAGCCATTAGGTTATTTTGAAGCCGAAGACATGAAAAATGCACAATGTCCTCGCCTGGGTTCGAACCTCTTGAATACTTGTCAAGTGTACTACCGTTACATCACGGAAGCATGCGGAAAGGAAGGAGAAAATACCTTATATACTCCCCCTTTTAAAGGACTGAGTCTTGATGATCCTGGGAGACTGAATCTTGGTGGTGAAGAATCATCATTCATTCATTGTTAGTTCGGGTGCCACTGTAGAGCTATTAGTTAATTTGAAGCTGAAGACGTGAAAATTGTTCAGTGCGCTCTCCGGTTTGCCTTGCTCAGTGCTTTGCTTTTTTGGCCATGATGGGATAATCGCATCTAATGTTAATCCAAAATAAATTAATTGATTCTTCCGAATATTTTAAAGTTAAATCTCAAGCAAAATTAGTTCTTCCTCTTCATTCAAAGTTAATTCAAATACAGAAGTATTCGTTATCACAAATGAATTAAGAACCCAATCAAATTTTTTATATCTAAATTTGGGAAATAATGAATAATTCTCTCCTCTAATGTTGTCAAATGGTTAATAACAATTTTATGAATGGTTTTATTAAAACCTTTTGGGACTGACTCAAACTTTTCCAAATTGCCTTCCTGAGCTTTATTCTTCGCTAAAGTTATTTGTTTTTGGAATCCCACCAGTTTATCTGTTGAGTTTAATATATTTTCTTTCTGCCCTTGTATCCTTGAATTTATGTTATTAAAAGTATCGAAAATGCTCCAAAACGCGCTCTCCTCCAGAGCACCAAAATCGTGTTGGATACCACAACTGGCGCGCTTATTAATGTCTTAAAAACCGAATTTCGCCAATTTTCATGTGTGCCGTATACTAGGATTAAACCCATTACAATTTTTTCTATATATATTTCTAAAATTTGTTGGCACACTTTAAGAATTTGGCGGCACAGTGATTGAGAATCACTGCACTACAAAATAGACCAAAGGGTCCTACAAGGTTAATACTTATTATAGGAAAAAGCATCGTTATAATTTTATGCATTTCCCGCACAGTTGCTCCCGACGGATGTCAACAAATGAAAAATTTGAAGTTCTTCTTTGCGGAATTTAAAATTTTTACTGGATTTCTTGAATTTTATCTAGAGTTTCTTGACTTCCTCTTAATTTTCGCAAGAAACTGCTATGCCTTCCCTTAGAAATTTTATAATTGCTTTAATCTTAACTCCGAAGCTTGAAATTGGGAAGAGCTTCTCTAGCTCTTTCTTGTATGCTTACTTTAGAGGCGTTGTCCTTTGGAATAACAGAAATGCTTGTCCCTCTTTCAAGTTCATTCCTAATGTTCCTTTTGACAATTTGGACATAAGTTGAAATTTACGCTACTCGAGCAACGCGGTGCATATCATGCTAGATATCAGTGGCGACGCAACTGGCAGTTTCTGTGTTATTTGGGATATTGTACCCGCAAAAATAATATTTGGGACCTGATTCATTTTGTGATATATTGCTATTCGGCTGGTAATTTATCAGAAATTGTATTGCTAATTCTTCATTACGGGTATGGGTGCATACATTTACTCAATTAGATTTTTGGGACCTGAGTCTTGTTTCGTTCCCTTGCTTTTAGGAGATCTACGCACTTTTCAAAGATGCAACTGGTATACTCGTTTTCGTCTTCTTTCGAAGGCAATCAGCAATGTTATCATTGTTGACTTGGATTTACAGATTGCAATTCCTGATTCAGCATTAAAATTAAGTTTGTTTTGTGGGAGTGACATTCTTCAGAGCAAAATATGCACACTTAAGTTGCAATATGTACACTCAGAGTAAAATATGTATAATTCAGTTGATGTTCTCCTAGAAAGTCAGTTGAAGTACACATATTTTACTCTGAGCATATATGTTTTTCACTGAATATGCGTATTTTTCTCTTGCGTAGCTAATTTTTGGTAATAATCGTATGCTTTTATTATATGTACCCAATAGCACTCTCAAGAATGCTATAATGCGATTAATAGTCACAAACTGCTGATAACTGATCAGTAAATACAAAAAATTTGATGTGTACATCGCAGGAATTCCTTGTACGGAATATTCAATTATACGCATTTTCTCCTGCATTTCACTTAAGCTTATTGAATTGTATTAAATCCACTTCTTCGATAGCGCATAAACCACAAGAGAATAAATGCACTCTTTAAAATGCACTACATTTATTTACCATAGCGATACTCTGGCGCTAGGATCACTTAACAAGGTTACATCTCATTCATTTTGTAACTCAGAATGCAAAAAAATTATATCATCTGAAGAATTGTCTAATCGTTGCCACATGTTCTATTAAATTACTATAATAAATCTAAAACAACGTACAAAAGAAATTAAACAAATATAAAAGAAAACGTTTTTCACAGATCAATTATCACCGCTTAGTTATGCGGATACGCTACTCGTAAACATTCTCCTCTGTCCGAGACAGACTGGCAACAATATTTGCTGCTAATATAAAACACTTACTTTCTCGAATTTCATCAGAGAAAAATTTCTCATTCATTTAAATCAGTTCTTACTTCGTGGCAAGCCAAAAATGCATAAAAACTCAAAATATCTCCATTAAAACTGAAAGATATAGAAAAACATAACACATCAAATCCAGTTAAAACAATTTAAAAAATTACAATTAAAATTACAGTTCCTACGCAAAAACAAGCAACTCGGCCAGCAGGCTAGAAGGCAGATTTTTCGGCGCACAAAACTAAAAGTTTCCTTTTATTCCCACTCGGCAAAAAGACACTGAAGTTGCAGAAAGAATTCTACTAGTTAGGCTGTTTCAAATGTAAACAAATATGACTGCTACGGTAAGAAAAATTAGGCTTAGCGGCACTTAAACAGCTTTTAATTTGGTTAGAATTCTGTAACTGTTGCATATAGATTAAGTAAAAACATAAAAAACTTAACAGGTAAATAAGAACAGCATAATTCGACCATTTTTAAAGCACAAAATGCGCAATTTACCAATATATAAGGGTAAAAACAACTGAGCTCACGGAGCCGAGTATATATATACTTTTGGTGCTGCCGATTGCAACAGAAAAGGGAGTTGCACAACTACATGTTATAGCAGGCTTATAAACAAAATTCCAACGTTCTGAGGCTATTTGTTTTTGAGTTATGCGAGAGACATACATACGTACGTACCTACAGACGTCATGAAAAAAGTCTCTTCTGAATCCATTTTAAATCAGTTTTATAATTGGTTTGGAGAAAAAGAGTCCTTTATTCAGTCCTCACGCACAGATGTCACGCAAAAACATCGTTAAACTGCATTCGATAGTGGTCAAAATGGATATTTTCGTTGAAATATGATACCCGAAATTTTTCGTGATTACAGTACTTTGTTTATTACGTACAAGGAAGTAATACTTGCACCGATAACTGTTATATATTTAGTTACCTTTATTACACATTACTTCAATAAGTGATGCTGAATGTTCGTTTCTGAGGTACAAGCATCTGGAATGATGAATTAATTATGAAGCACAGCACGTTAAACATAATGTACAGTAAACAGTTTAAAACTGATGCCCTAAATTAATCTGTGAAGCTTTCTTTAACGTATTAACTTAACTTAATTAGCTGTAGATACTCTGATACTTGGATATGGTGGCATTACAGTTTGAATAAACACAGATCAAAATCTATTAAACGCTGTTAACTGAGTCAACAAAGATTACAGTGATAACATAGAGTGCGGTATCAAATAGAATTGCTTTATAATTGTTGATTAGTTAATTGTGCGGTTTCGAAAATATCTAACTTTCCACTTAAAGCTAGATTTGAAACTTAATCATTTATGGTCTGCCTACAGTTTGTAAGGTATTTTCTTCCTCATGCGTTCGTAGTGTTATTAGTAGCGTATTCGAGAGGTTCAAGGTTCAAATCTCGGCGAAGGCATTCTTCATTTTTCACGTCTCCTGGTTTCAAAAAACCTAATAACTCTAAAGTTTTTATGATTAGTAGCCCGTATTTATATTCAGGAAGTTCCAATGTCTTTTCAGTCATCAGTTTGTTATTGCCTTTCAATACATTGTTGCCCAAATTAGTCTGTCATTACGAGGTGAATTATTATTGATGAATCGAGAGGATTAAACGCTGTTATACGCTGATAACATACACTGTTGTGCAAAAATTAAGGACGAGACGGTTTTTTCAATATAACTTTGTACAAAAGCTTTCCAAATCAACACATTTAATACCGTAAGATCCCCAATACGTAAGGACATGAGTAATGTAAGCAACATTTATTAAAAGAGAAATCAGAGGGATAAATCGAAGCTTTATTGAAAAAGTAGCATATAGCGCAATGCGACTGAAGGCCGAAACATCCCTGTGATGGGTGTCCAGCAAGAAACATCCGGTCTTTAATAGGGGATATAATCTCCCCTGACTGCTAGGCAGGTTTCACATCATTTGTGCATGCTGGATATGTGGTTGTTAATGAGCTGTTGAGACACTGCTGCTCGTTCCTCTTGTAGCACCTATTGCAGTTTCGTAATCGTTACTCGCGATAAGTTACGTGCTGCTATGAGTCTCCCTAGTAAGTTCCGTACATGCTTGACGGGATTTAGATCCAGAGACCTTGCCGACCAATCCATGTGTTCAATATCCTCACTCTCCAACAGCTCTTCGGCAGTAACTGTGCGATGAGGTGGAACGTTGTTGTCCATGAAGAGGAACTGAGGACTCACAGCCCTTGTGAAAAGACGCATGTATGGAAGAAGAACCTCGTTACAATAGCAGTCCCAGGTGACGAACCTCCTTGGGAGATATGAAGGTCGGTCCGGCTACCAAGCATTATGTCTGCTCTAAGAGAACTCCGCGACCTACAAAACAGTCCCTTTTGATGATGTTGAAGGGATTTTTGCGTGTTCCCCGCTCTGTTCAGATGTGTATGTGTCTAGAATCGCAACTCAGACTAAATCTGCTCTCATCTGTAACGAGTACTCGTCCCCATTCATTGTCTCTCCAATTCCGGTGTTCCCGGCACCACAGAGAACGCCTTCTCCAATGGACATTCGTTAGAGGTACACACCGTACAGGGCGTCGTGCAAACAGACCACTACCGTGCAGTCTTCTGGCCACGGTAAAACGCGATATCGGTCGTCCAGTCGCCTGTGTCGTGTGTCTAGCGATTTCTCCCGCTGTCTGCCGCCTGTTTCTTCTGGCCTGTAAGGCAATATACCGGTCATCTGCGGGGGTGGTTCCTCGTGGACGACCACTAATAAAACCCCGGATAGCTGTTCCTGTAGTTTGATATTGTCTCCAAAGTCGTGAAACGATGCTGTGAGCAACTCCGAACTCTGTAGCCACACTAGTCACACTGCGGCCTTCCTCCAACTTCCCAATGATTCGACCTCGGGTAAAAACATCCAGATGCCGTCTAACAGATTGATTATTCGCCATTTCTCGCTGTGGCAGCAACTCGGTGTGATTTTAACTGCTATATGGCGTGCAATTTCTTTGCCAGAAATACTGATCTTACACCGACAGCATGCTTTATACTACTCAGACACTCCCCCATTACGTCTACCTGCAAATCTGCGCATGTGCTACCGTACATCACCTTACTTAATCCCCTGGTTGGTCTTTCTGTCCGCTCTGCCTCTTCGTTCAGCTGATATGCTAATTTTTCGACTTCGTCCTTAATTTTTGCACACCAGTGTAGTTACACATATACGTAGAGAACATAATAGAGTTAGCTAATTTTGCGTTTTTTATATTGATAAAATAAGGGCAGGTTTTAATGTACAGATGAAAAAAGGGACCTTTATAACAATTTTGACATTTGTTTTAAAAGTTTTACCAGTTTGCCTATTTTCTAAATTCGTAAACATCTTCAGAAAAGTATCTTTTCCTTTTGGCTTCTTATTTATACCTGCTTTCATCTATTTCCGCTAAATCTTTGTTTTATTAATTTTATGGCAACCTACCCGTTGACCATTTATACATGAAATATATACTTCAGACATCCAGCATTTCCTTTTTACTGTTCCAAATATGGACTCAGACTTACATCAAATATTTGACTTATAGAAAGAAAGTTCACTGTTATTCAACACTGCTATTTTCTCCGAAATTGTAGACATTTCTGAGACATAACTAAAATCAGTATGATTCACTGAAAAGGCTCTGTTATGCGTATAGTCTCTCGTATCAAAACCATTCGAAAACATGTTCAAATAATAGCTTATCGCAGAAGAATTTTTTAAACCGTTTAGTGGAACTCAGATCTTAAAACTGGCTATTAGATTTGTAAATGTTTAACAAAATGAACACGAATTAATTTCTTAGTCAGTTATCATTTTTTTCGGAAGTTCACGGGAAAATTTCAACGAAAAATGTGTAAGGATTTATTTATTTTAAACTGATCAGTTATTTTCTACTCAAAAACGTTACTGTCATTCTTCCTTTACGTTTTCCGCCAAAATGTAAGTTAGTACTTTGCTAGTATTCAAATGAGGTAGAAAAACATAATATTTAAAGGAAGGTTTTAGATTCTTGAATCAGAGCTTGTTCCCCCTGCTGAAAGCCATATTACTGATTGAATCCCTTGACAGCAGTCTGTCTGCGGCGTTCTGTTATTCTCATGATTAAGCTTGCCGACATAGCAATAATATGCTTATGTCTTCCAGCGTCTCAGGTGAGTTTATGCTTCCAAAGAAGGTAAGTCTCAACAAATGTTCCCACATGTGGATATTTCAGTATTTGACAAGTAAACATTGATTTCGCAAACCTTTGATTAGCAAGACAGAAATTGCAATCCCGAAATTCGCCGCACATGTAAAATGTATTTATAATTTGAAAATTGCTTTCTACATTGAGTAATTCGTATATGAAAAAATCGGTATTACCGAATGACTTTACTATCACTACGCATAATTTTTAACAAATATTTATATTATGCACAATATTTTCATAATGTAGGTAATATAATCAATCATAGTCATGCGAAGACGTCAGCTGAATGCTATTAATTCGACCTGCATACGTAATCAAGGTTAACAGGCTGATTGTATCAGTTTGTTTGCAGTTTTTCTTATGAGTAACATCAACGCGAGACAAAAGAACAACTGAAAAATGTTATAGACTCTTTAGCGAAGATACACTTCTCATTAGACCCTTCTTTCTGTTCTTTTTAGGTTTTAAAGTTTAACTTTCATAATGAAGAAATAAAATTTTTATTTCAGTAACAATAAGCGTTCTAAATTCAATTAATTTTGAAATTACAAAGTTACGATATTGACTCACTTTGTGTATCGAACCTTTGGAAAATTAGCTTGAAATACAAAAGTTTTCAGTCTAAATTCTCAGTTCTGTCATAAAGTCATGTTCTAATGTTTGAAAGAAACTTTTAATAATTAACTATTTATTGTAGCTGTCACGCAATGTGGATTACAAAATCTTTTGGCTAATAATGCTGAAAACGTAGACAGGAGTGCATCTCTTGAAGAAATTGCTTTGCCTACTTGAAAGCTCAGATATAATTCTCTCTCTGACATAACTCTGACAAATTGATCCAGCTATGAGCTGCCATTTAGAACCATCAAAAATATTGAAAATTTCTAAATTCCATTCCTGTGAAAAATGAAGATGTGGAGGAGCTTCTTTCACCTTCAAGATTATAATTTTAGGCCCATTATAAGTTTTTTTGGTTTTATTCCACGGTTTCATCTCAAGGTTAAAGATTTTAATAAAATTAAAACTATTTCTGTTTTATCATAAAAGAACTATGCAGTCTGATCATTCAAGACATTGCCATGTTCTGACTGGGATAGATTGAATCATTATCCAAAATTCATAGAACACTTAAATTGATGGGAAGAATCATTAATGTAGATTAGAGTCCAAGATGATTAACGTAATAGCGCAAAAGAACATTTTATTAACGAAAGTCAGCACATTTTACGTAATTTCTGCATATAGCAGCGGACATGAAAAATATTGTTGCTTGCGTACGGGTTCGTAATGGATTGAATGCACAAACCGATAAAAAGTTAATAGAATTTATTCTTATTGAAAGAAATAAAACAGAGTGCTGGAATTTCCTAAGAGATATTCGTACAATATCACAACATCACATAGTAGTTATATTTTAAACTACTAAAACGTTGAATAGAACTCAATTCAAACACAGAGAAAGCTAATCCCTGGTAATGTTTACTTTCTCAAGGTTTCTGGAAAGCAAAAGCAATTACGAGATATCTATTTATTAAATGCGCGTGCTCCTGTATTTTTACATTTTCTGCATAGCTTTTTCTTAAAAGTAGTCACGCGCTGCATTGCATTGAAACAATTTTAATTACAATTGTACTAACAATAGCTAAATAAATACAAAATCCGTAACAATATTATCAAATATTTTACACTTGCTCATTCTACAAAATGCGAGAACCAGGTAAATTCTACAGATTTCAAGCATCAAATTATTTTTATATGATTTTCGGCGCGTGGTTAGAGGGCCACATACCTGCCAAAGACGGAACAAACGGAGTGGCATGTGGAGTTTTTTTCAGGTTTTTAAAAGTTTTTTTTGTTTAGTAACTAAGAAGTAAAATGTAATTAAAAATAATTTATTAAATATGTGAAACACGGTGTTTCTAATTGGGCTACTTTGAATATTTCTGCAATCAGCCTTATAGCTTTGGTGTAATTTGACAGTGAATTGTAATAGATTTTATAGGCCATAATTGAAGAGTTGAACAACCACAATGCATCATGGCTGTTCAGTTGAGAGTAAAACGTAGAAAAGAACGTACTCTGAAATACTACCCCATTCACAATCATAGCAAGTAACTACAATTGTAGAAAATCTACAATTTCTTTCATTTTAAGTAATTCATATATGGAAGCTATTCCATTTATTAGATTCATTCAGAGTTATCGTAAGGAATAAAACCCAGCGATTGTGATTATACCGTTATACAACCTAGAAGATGACAACGATACGTCTTTTCGAATAGGTAGTCCAAAGGCGGAATGATTGCTCACAAATATGAAATTAAGTCCAGTCCAATTTTCTGCTAAATAAAGGCATACCAAGATCAATTTCTAAGACATCCAAAGTGGCTCGATACATTCCAAACTAATCTCGTATTATTATGACTACTTCTATACTACTTATGCAAAGTAATATGGGTGGTTATTTGTCCTCAATTTTTATCTTTCACATGTTTTCTAACAAAACCTGATAATAGCTTTTAAGTTTTAATATTTATAAATTTCTAAACTCAGTTCGGAAGCGAAACTTATTTTCTTCATTGCACGCAGTCTAATAAATTAAAAAAATGAACCTTCCTGGATTCTTAGTACTAAGAATGGTATTTTCTTCCTTTCCGCCATCAACAGAATAGTTGGCCCAGCGGATTAGGTGGTCTTCAGCCAGCTGGATCCCTTCGATGGAATAAAAAAATAAATAGAAAAGAGCTTAGTACTATGTTCTCCGGGAATTGACTGCGTAAAGAGAAGACCACTGAAAGAAAGACCAGGACATGGTAAGTGTATGGTCGGGACAGGTGAGAGTAAGGGGAAAATGCTGATGACCACTTAGCTTGAGCACTACAAAGTTGCTGTTCTTTGCAAAGAGGTACTGAAGAATGATACTAAATATTTATACTAAGGTGGCTAAGGCCCAACTTCATAGAAACCTTTTATTAACTTACTTGAAATGAAACCCTTATTTCTACCCGCTGGGTCTGTGCTGCCAAACTAACTGCATAAAATCATTGGCATTGTGGTCAATTTTACGGCAAGCATAACAGAGTTTAGTCAAAAGCGTGCAGACCAATACTTATCTGGGTGCAAATTAAGACTTTTCTATATAATCATAGTTAAGCGTGATCTGCAGATCCGGATTTTGGAACCCTCTTGGTGATCTCTCTTTTGCCTAAAAACTGGAGATCAAATATATTCAATCTAGATTTATAAAAAACTTTCTATTAGTATTCCTATTCTGACATTATTCTTACATTCACCGTTTCGAAAAATTCACGAAATTATCTCTTCTCTTATGGATATATCCTTCATGTGTTTTACGATACCTCCTTAATAAAAATCCAGTCCTGCCATAAAACGCATTTTGTTGTTCCTTTTTTCGTTTGTGGCTTATCCCACTCAATCGGCCTCAACATCAGTTCAGGTCCTAGAACCCGTGGACTTCTAAATTCCGAAGAACAACTCCAGAAAAGGACAGCAGTTGACTTCTCACGCAACCAATGCAGCAAGACATGCAGGAGAAACTTGGTTCAAGTTGTATTTCGAGTAAAAGGGATAGACTTTAATGCCGACACAAAACGTAGAACGCGCAGGCTTTTAACTATAAACTAAAAATTAAAAACATCAGATTAGAAAGTTAGCTTTTCATTTAGTTTTAGCATTTAGCCATTTTCAAACGTAAGTACACTAATACAAGATTTATTCTGTACAAAATCAAAAAATAACAGAGAAAGAAATAAGCAAAAGAGAATAAATGTTCAATCATTCTTCTGTTATGTGCATTATTCACTAAACAAAATAAATGCTTTCATCTGGATATGTTCTACCTTGCATTTTATTCTCTATTTTATTTGCTCAACTCATGAATTAATCAATACGCGGTAACTTTCCAAAGTACAAAGCAACACCCGCATTATGTGCACGTATATATTTCTTTTGTATATTTCTTTCGAATTTCCATATGAACACTTGAAAAGTGCTTTTCGTTTGGGTAAGTCCCAACGTAATTTTGAACCATCCGCAGGAACAGAAACGAACCCAATAAATTATACATAAATAAAGCAACATATTCTCCACGTTTAACATAGCGCTCTTTTGATCCAAGTTTGTTGCGATCTTTAACGTTGAAGCAAATCTCTCATCACATTGTAACATAATAATCGATCGAAATTTCATTAGTTTAGTGGTAATCAGATTTATGGTGAAGATATAACTCAGTAACGTAATTAATGCAGGAGGAGAGTCAATTATTCTTCCTAAATCTGGAACCCGTCTTGAGAGGCTTTTCTTGAAGGCGTTGCGAGTGATATTAATTTTCATTTAAAATTGGATAAGCAGGAACTAAGCTTTAATTCATTAGATGGAGAAAGATATAAAGGAGGCTTGTCATGCTCATTAGTACAAATGAACTTCATTTAGGGAATAGAGATACAAGTTGATCTAAATTCGGAAAATTAGGAACTAAGGTAATGATTCGCTTACAGCAGTGTTACCATAAATTAAATATCATAACAAGACTTGGAAAGAATCATAAAGTTGCTTGGATCATCCTAAGAGTAAAGTGATCTTAAATATCTTGAATTATTCATACAAAAATAAGAAGAAGGAAAGGAAACGAAAACTTTTACTTAAAAATTTACTAAAAGCAAATTTTGAGATCTGCGTTAAATTAAGAACAATATTAAGAAAATGGTTCTTAAAAATAAACTTATGCTTATTAAACAAGTAATATAGGAATTAATAAATGAAGCAAATAATTAAAATTTCTGAAATCTGAGGTATAAATATTTTCAATATAATTTAATAATAATGAAACATGTTTACATTTATTTTCTCAGAATCATTTTAAATCAACGCAAGTGAACAGCGAGGGAAATAACTTCAAATATTAACTTAGATCAAAGTTTCCTAAACTTCTCACATCGCGGAGCACTGTTCGTGTGCTAAGCTGTTGAAGGAACATTACAGGAAATTTCAGTTTTTGGTTATGACAAAACAAGTGTATTAGATAAATAAAATAAACATTTATTCCTATTTTTATATTAAAACTAATTAAATGAAAAATATATAAAAAAATGTAACTATAGTTTTCAATGATTTCAATGTGTGTTTGAGTCTTTAAGCCACACATTCGTTTAACAACAGGCATATTTTTAATGACCAGGTGCTTAATTCAATAGCCATTAGTCTTGCACCACTACAAGGCCGAAAGTGGTGGTCATTTCATTATGGTAGCACCTAGTAGGTGCCAACCGTTACCTCCTATGAAGGGACGGACAGTTACAACCATGCTTTCACCAGGATCCAAACTTGGGCTCATTGCTACATCAGTCAAGGTCACGCTACATCAGTCATCAAGTCAGTTTCTGGATTTTGTTGCAACCTAATATGAAAAACCTACCTCGTAAAAATACTTTGTAACAAAAGGGAGTAAAATATGAGCAACTCGTTTTGATGAGTTGGCCCGTTCTTCTCAAACTTCGTTTAACAGTAGGTTCTTTAATTCAATGTTTTATGCCAGAATTGGTAGTCAATTAAATAAATATATCGATATCATCCGCTTAGTTGTCCTCGTGAAGGGATTTCGAATCCAGGAACTGTCTTTCTGGCACTGGGGGAAATATTGAGCAAGAACTAAGTGCAGGTCATACAAATGTTATAATATATTATTGTAAGCTTTAATGTCTATTTTATAACTTTCTTATTTAAAAATACATCAAAGGTAGAAACACTGTAAAATTTATTCCCTTCCATTGAGAAAATCTAGAGTACCAACTTTCTGTTAAAAGACGCAATTCCATCCATTACATCAAAAACGGAAAAGTGTCTTCTTTGTAACAATAAATTTATTTTGTTACACTTAGAAAATACATCTGCTAACTACGCAACTCTCAGTAGCCATATGGGATTCGTTAAAATTTTTAATTTTGAAATTGATTAATTGATTAAATTGTTGGAAATTCTTGCCATCGTATTGCATTTTGAAACTGTCATACGTAAAATTCCAATATTCCGCCTATTTCCCAAATATTATAGCCCATTTCAGTTCCAGCATTAAACGGCATTATAAATCGCTTGATTGTAAATACGTGTCATTCTCATATTGGAAAGTGTTCCAGAAACTTAGGTTTGTAGCTCGCACCTTGTGACGGTTTGCAAGACGTTTACAAGATTCTATCACCTCGAACTTAGTCCCTTCAGAGATAATCAGGAACTAAATCCTCGAACTCTTCCCTCCGAGTCTGAAATCCGAACTCCCAACCAGACCTCTGAACCGAACTAGATCTCCAAATCTCGACCTCGGAACCAGTCCTCGAACTCATTTCCTCCAGAGAGTTATGCAGATTTTGAGATCAGCGTAGGTATTTAAGCAGTTAACTGAAATTGGTATTCGGTCAGTCGGCAATAGCCTGCAATTGTTTTATGTCGGATGCTTGATCCCGCCTGAATTGGAGTTCTTTGAAGAATGGCAATCGAGTCACATGCGTAGCAGATCATACGAATGGAACCGGAAACAGTAGCCGTTGAATATTCCTATTGGACTAAGTAAGAACGAGCAAAGTTCCTCCCTAAATCAGTAAGCTAAAGATTTTACTCCTAGCTTGCTGAAAAGTACTGAATTGCGGTTCCTCGTAGGATTGATTATCTTTGAAATATGAAATTTTGTTTCTTCAAATAGACTCTTTTCTTTATATTTTTGGTTCTAATGGCCAAGAACAGAGACATTTTAAAGTTAAGTATTTTTAAGTCTTGGTCTGCATGCATGTAACCCTTCAATCTCGATAACTCAAGAAAGGACATCAGTGGCACCTTCTAATCAAATTCTATATTGGTCACATTAACCCAAACATCTTACGCAAAACCCAAAGCGAAAAGCGTCATAACTTTATGTAAGCACTGGTGGAGGCATTCAGTGACATACATATGCTATTTTCCTGTATATCCTGCGTAGACTCATATGTGTCATTTCTTGGCATTTAAGTGAATACTGCAATTTGAAAAAGTTAATGACCTATATAGCGTCTATAATGCGCGCAAATGCATATTACGGTCGCTCAAACATAATATCTTGTAAAAATGAGGAATTTAATATCTATCCTCATTGTAAATTTCCTCTGGGAATAACAATCTAACCGTATTTCACATTATTACGTGCAATGTTGATTGCATTCTGCATTAAATATTTTATAACTTGAACTATTCACTGATGAACTATTCATTGGATATAAATTAGATTCACTGAATTAACATCAGAACTCCATATTGGCTAACATCCTAAAGGAACCTTAAATCTCGGTATCTTGGTTTTCAATCATATTCTCTACAGGACCACTTTCATAGAAGACCCGCATCGCTTCAAACCATTTTGTTGCCTTTTTCGGAAGTTTCAATGCAGCATGTGAACAATTACTAAAAACTAAGCATGTTACATAATTTATTTTATATCGTCGAATCACTTTTTGTCCCGGATAGGATTCCATAAAAGCGGAAATTTTATGAAAACCATGAACATTCGTTTAGTTTGCTTAACTAGTTAATATTCATATTCAAAGAAATAAGAAGCTCGAAAAAGTTATGTATGTGGTAAGCTGCAATAAAAAATGAGCTGATAGATTAGCAAACGTAGATATCATGAGTTTTACTAACATGTTGTAAGAATTATGCAAGCATAAATTTCGTAGAAAATTTAATCTTCATATTTCGTGATACTTAATCATTTTTACTTCTTTTCACGAAGTAAAGGAAGTATTGTAATTACGAAAAGCTTCGGGTAACATATTTCAAAGAAAATATACATTTCAACCGCTCTCGAAGCTATTTGAACGATGTTTATAGGTTTACGTACGGACGGACCAAAGGACTGCTTTTGCAAAAATGGATTGTAAAATGGGTTTAAATAGATTCAGAAGAGATTTTTTTCCTTGACGTCTGTACGTATGTTTGTATACATCTTCTCGCATAACTCAAGAACGAGAAGCCGTAGAACGTTCGAATTTTGTAAATGGGACTACTATAGCATGTAGTTGTGCACCTCTCTTTTTCGTTGCAATGGCTGCACCAGTATATGTATATATATATTCCCACTCGGTTGCCTTGCTCGGTGAGCTTACGTTTTTATATGTTGGTAAAGGTTGCATTTTTTGCTTAAACGTGATTGAAATATGTGGTTATGTTCCGGTTAAGGTTTTTATGCCTTTAGTTTATCGCATGCAATAGCCGTAGAATTATCAACAATTTAAAAGTGGCTAGTTAAACCTAACGAACGGCTATTTGTTTACATTTGAAATTCAGTTAGAATAGTGAATTAAGTCAGTTTCTGCACCTTCAATGCCTTTTCACCGAGTGGGACCAAAAGTAAACTTTCAGTCTTATGCACCGAAAACCCTGCCTTCTTTGCCGCTAGCCGAATTGCTTGTTTTTGTGTAGAAACTCTAGTTCTGGTTGTAAAAATTTTTTTCAAGTGTTTTAATTGTTTTTCGTGTTTTATGTTTTTCTGTATTTCACAATTTTTAATACAGGTTTTTTGAGTTTTTATGTATTTTTGATGATGTATGAGTTTTTTAGAACTGAATTAATTATATGAGAAATATGTGTTTAATAAAATTCTATGAAATAAGTTAAAATGAAATGCAGCAAAAAATGTGTATAACTTAATAGACCATATAAGAAAAGTCCTGCGGTGACCACATCATTTTTTTAGGAAGAGCAGTCATTTCAGTGTCTCAGATAAGATATTTTGCATGATAAATCACTAAAAACAACTTAGCATGATGAGGTATAAAAAAGTAGTAAATTTTATTTCATAACGAAACTGAAAATGTCAAATATTTACTCGCATACACAAAATCTGAAGAAGAAATAGCATCCGAAGTTTATTATCTATTGCGTAGGAATAAATTCTAATTATAAAAAGGAACTTGTCTTGTTTAATGTAAGTGCTTATGTAAATAAGAGAGATTGCCTATGTAGTGTAAATAACGCCTTGAGTTATTTTCCGTATATGATAAAAATAACTTAACATTAAAGATCTTCCAAATAAAAGTATTTTAAATTGTGCTCGTATATAAACTGTAAGTAAACAGTACTTGATTGACTACTTTTCTAAAATACACATTTATTTCTTTTCTCATTTAATTTCTATTGTAGAGAGCTGAATTCCAAATAAAATACATATATTTACTTTGATTGCACTCACTGTAAGTAACATTTATTATTTTATATTTTTAATTATTTTCTATGACTTTCTTTCTTCTCAGCGATTTTTGAAAATGATGCGCTGGTAGTGCATTATAAACGGAAAGGTTTCTTTAAAATATATGATGCCAGGATACTTTTTATGTAATTTTAGCGCTGAAAGAGGAATAAATAAGATTTGCAAATGAACGTTTTCAATTGAAATATAAATTTCAATGCAAATAGACATTGTTCTGAGTGTTCGGGTTAGTATTAGACTGAATGCGTACAGAACTAATGATAGCTTGATAAAATTTATTTTCAATAAAAGAAACACTTTGCAGTTCTGGAACTTCCACAAAAGCACTCGTACAGCTCTTCTCCGTATCACAGAGCACAATTAGTAGTTGCATTCCAAAATACTAAGAACGTTAAACGCAACGCAATGCAAAGCCCCTCTAGGCGAAGTTCTCACGGATATCTTAATAGTCCCTGAGCTAACAAATGAGAACACATCCTCTCTCCAGTCTATTTTAGTTTTCCTCCCGCCGAGAAATCTGTAGTACCTTCCATTTCTAGAAATTGTTGGAAGTCACATACGGTTAAAGCTACATCTAAGGGCTGAATATGGTTACAGCTACATATAGGTATCCATTAGTTATATAAATACAGGAACGAAAAGTCGCTGTATGGTCGCTAAATGTGACGACGTTTGATAATATCTCGTCAAATTTGGTGCCAAAAACTAGTCGCCAAAGCCGTTGTCTGCATGGCGATATCTCGCCAATGTATAGAGAATGTTAAATAGATTTTCCTCTGTAATCTTGTTTTTCCAACAGACCTTTGGCTCTTCATATTTTCATGTTACATTATACAAAACATGCTACAATTCTAGCCGTAACTTCCCGAAAATTATTTACATATATATGTTACAGTGAAACACCGAAATCTGGAGAATGTCAACATTCACATAGTCGCTTGGTGTATGTCCGAAATATTTTCCAAATACTCTTATTTCTGACTTACACCAGTGAATGTCGACATTCACCATGTACTAATGGTGAATGTTGAATATATGAGAATATTATATTTTCTTCTCCGTCATTCAGTCGCGAAAAAACACACAAGTACTTAAAACACACAATACATTCAAAATGAGAAAGGAAAATAATAGAAGTTAAAAAACTTACTTAATTATACAGTACGTAGTAATTGAGAAAATAAAATAATAGTAATAAAAAACTTACTAAATTATGTGATTCAAATCTGATTAATTGCAACAACTTAAACTATTATGAGACTTTGAATTGCACAAGAGGCCCTTGCTTTTACAACTGCATTTATGGAAAACAGCCAGTCGCTTCTCTTTTCAACCTACGCTAGAGCGTATCTGTGATTGTCGACATACACCGGTGAAGGTCCGAATGTACAAGAATGGAATGTTATATTCGATCTTTCACTGACGTATTTGGTGAATATTGACATTCTCCGGTGAAAGTCGACGTTCTCCAATTTCGGTCTTTTACAGTAACATATACAAAACATAGGTTTGCTGACAGAAAGATGCAAGTTAGTAACAAAGCAAGCATTAACAAATAAAGCAAGTATTAAGCAAAATTTCAAATTCTTTAAAAACGTTTAAGATTAAATTTTCCTTGATATTATACATATGATTGCATTTGCTGTGTTTTTGTCTTTTGCCTTTCTTATCATCAATGCTTTTATCAATAATTATATAACCTGTAGTGCGAGTTCTCTTGCCCTCCTTATCATCAGTCATTTTATCTTGTTTTTGTCTCTTGCCTTTCTTATCATCAATCATTTTATCTTGTTTTTGTGTTTTGCCCTTCTTATCATCAAGGTTCTTTAATTATATAACCTGTAGGTGGAGGTTACGGCAAGTGTGCCAATGTATCATAGTAAAGGATATTGGTTATCTAAGAGAGGAGAGCATTCAACACGGTTTCAGTTTTGATTGAGAACACGTTAGAGTCCTCTACATTCTTTTCAGTGGCAAAAATGTTTGAAGGGGTTTTCTGTTTGTGCTTTATGTGCTCTTATGGCACAAAGTCGCTATACAGTTGGAAACATCCATGCTTCTTCCGGTATTTGAATTCAGTTCGAAGGATATGATAGCCGGCACCGCTAATCAAAGATGAGCGTGGTATTGTGCTTGCAATTTTTTTGCCGTATATTTTACATACAATAAAGTATCTCATAGTGACCAACTGCAGTAGATTTAAAAATTATGAGTATTTTTGAAAAAATAAGCATTGTCATTGGTAAGAAATATTCTATTCTATAAATTTTAATGTAATGAAGTAGCTGTTAAGAAGACTCATACGATATTTAATTTCAGTATGAAATTCGCATCATTTATTGCAAGGGGCTTATTTCTGGAAGAACACCAATCTGAACATTAATTAATATATTCAATAAAAACGCATATGTGTGCATGTTAGATAAAAATATGAAACGCAAAATTACTAACTTAATTTGGCAATACTGCATTTAATTAATTCCATATTTTAATCTATGTGTTTCCCCTTTCAGTTCTAAATTGTTTGTAAAATTTTTCTGGACTGAGTCTTTCCATTTCATGCTTGCTTATGCAATCATTCTGCATTGCGACACCTCATACCCAATTACAGATTCAGAATTTAAATAAAGAAATCATGTTTACAAATACTATCAGCAATACTAATGTCCAGCCTTTTTCTCCTACTTTTCCCTGATATTAGCTTACTTCCCCCTTAGTCCTTTGTCTGAAGAGGTAAGCTGTACAAAATTGTAGAGAACAACTCGCATCCATAAATGATGCTGTGTTAAGCTGTTTATGCGTATAAGGGCTTGCTTTATTACGAAAATAAAAATGCGTGTTTAAATCATAGGCCTCGTCTGAAAGGTTTTCTTCTCCGATCTCTCATTGGCTGTTTTTCGAATCCTCAAGTCATCTGTTGAATTATTACCTGCATGTATTATTTTTATCACATATTATTATATTATTATGTCCATGCAAAGATAGAATTATTATTTCCTAAGTACGAACAGGGCCGGATCCAACAATGGCTAACGCCTAGAGTGCGTATTTTCGGAGAACGTCAGCTAAGCTGTTCTCACAAACGAAACCTAAATAGCACTATACTTTATTTTAAGTCATTCGGCTGAACTGTTAAACGAGTGGTGTGGCTAACACAATTGAACACATATGAAGTTTGACGAGAGTCAGATCCCAGGGGAAAAGTTTTTCATGGTTTTCCCCATCTGTAAAGTGAATATTAGTTAGTTTACTCGAGAACGTCCTCCACGAAGACATCCCTTCTCTTAGGCAAATAGGCATCGCGTGCTTATTTAAATAAGCTTAAAATTTGAAGTCTTTTGAGCTATCAGAAATTGTAACCAAATTTTAAACCTGCCACAAATTATCGCTAAGTCCGGAATAAGAATAGAGTTTGGAAAAGGATTTCAAAGACCCTTTTATTAAAACTAAAGAAGAATTTAAGGCACACCTGGTGCTTACAACTCAGGCAGAGTTTATGGCGAGATAAAGTAAACAACGCTAAGTTCAGATTTAAAGTGTAATTAAATACTACACAAATTAATTTAAGACGAAGTTGGCTCGTAAATCTAACCGGCGTAGTTATTCAAATATCGGCAATTACAGGTATAATTCAAGACCGAAGACTGCAAATTTTATCTGAGCTAGCAGCAACTTACTAACCGGACGTCGAGAGGCAGAACACGCTCTGTTTGACAATCTAAAAATCTCCTCTTAAATGTACGCGAGCTGATTTGCATTTTAGCTAGACACTGAAAGGGAGAGTAAACATCCGAGACATAAGACAACTGGTTAGATTAACATAATAGAACGTCACACAGGTTTTAGTTGTTTACATAAACAGCTGCTGTAAAACTTATATCAGATGAGAGAATATTATTTTTCAGGTGGATTAACGTATAATTATTTTCTGGCCAAAATTACTTATTTTGATATAAAATTATGTTAATAATTATCAAGCAAACATGGTATTTTATTTCTGGAAAGTATCATTTGTGAGAAAACGTCAATAAAAATTTAACATATATATTGCGTAAGAATGAGATTTTCTGCCGTGGTTATTATTACTCTGGTGGTTACAGACTATTCCCTTTCTCTATTTTCAAACAAAGCAGAAATGTCTCGGAAATGGATGGAAGTTACAAATATATTCCGTGGTTCGTATTCTGAAATATGGTGAAATAAGTTTATATATTGCAGCTATGAGAAAATCTATTCCATCAATCTTATTCTAAACGGAAATGAAATATTCTGATTTATGTTTTTATTTTTCTAATAAAATATTCGTTCAGTGTCGGGAGACAGAGAAAAATGATTATAAATATTTTGCTTGGTAAAAAATACGTTACGAACCGTATTTTATATCAGGGACTAATTAAAAAGATAAATAAAACAATCTCTAATAATTGTCTTTTATTTAAAAAGTTAACAGTTGTTTTCATATTCATATTGCAGTTTTAAATTTTAAAATCTTTGTTTAACTCTAAAAATTTCGTTTGGAGAATAAAATATTAGTAGATCTGGCGCGAATAAAATGATTGTGCACCAGCAAAATTTCAACTGTCTTCTCTGAATTGAATGAAGCACAAGCTAATAGTTTCCGGCTAAAAACGCAAAAATCATAAACTGGCAAACATTTAGTATACAGCAATTATATTCTTTAATACTTATTTTTAATCCAATTCGTTATAGTATCGCCAATGTAATCTTTTGCAATAATCTTTATGATGTAATGTACAAGCATTTTTCGCGTGGACCTACACAATGATTGTTTTATAACTATATATATTTACATTTCTTTATAGTGTATAGTATCTCATAGCACACTAGACATACCCCCCTTCTTAAGCTAATTTCTTTTAGCTCTTTCGAATTATGACTCCTGAGTTTTATAAATTATTTGTACACAATTTTTTAGTTCTCACAATACAGGCAGTAGGATATATTTCAGAAAATTATTTAGTTATGTACTTGTATGGTGCTTAGACGGGATAAGGTATATGGTATACCGAAACGTGGCGCCCAGACGGGATAAGGTATGCGGTATATCCAGGTATTCTTCATAGACAAACAGGTATAGTCCTATTCTACTAACTATCTACAACAACACTATCCAAGATCATGTGAGACGTGCCTAGGCGCATTTGCTGACTTGGTTTATGCCCCAAACCCAGGTTTTGAATCGCACGCGGCACACAGTGCATCTCATCCAAAGGTGTAAGTGTTTACTTAAAACTGAACAGAAAACACATAAAGCATAAATAGACTTAAAACATACGCAGCGCATATATCACACATACAGTTACAACAGACATAGATTTGGTAAAGATTTGGAGAGCACAATTCTGTGTCTCTACTTGCACAACATTCAATTATCTTGATAAGATTGTTACGGAGGTGTTCGTTTGTAGGCGAATTTCATAAAGTAGGGATATCAGTACTGAGTCTTTTGAGGTGCCACAGACTTGTCAGGGAACAGTTGAAGATATAATGTTATGAGTCACCCATTTTTCCCTATTGGCAGCTGTATGATAGGACAATATTCGTTTCGTAGAAATACAGAGCGAAAGGTACCGTGACCTGAAATTTAGCTAGTTAATAAGTGCATTCGTGTGAATTTTGTGTCGGTGAACCTTGCGGATAATGGGCCTAGACGAGATAAATCCTTTTGAGAGGTTGCTGGGAGTATAAGGTGGGAAACACTTTGACCGCAGCCCGGGATGTTTTCCCTTGGAATTTAAAATTAGAATAGAAGCTTAGCAGTTAGCGATGCTGGGCAAAATCTAATATGACTACTACGATATACAGGTGCAGGCTGTGCAGTCCAATCTGGACTTGCTTACCGGTGTAAAGTTGTGGGGTTCAATATAGATTTTAATCGAAAATTCCTTTTATTTTCATGGAGCTCAATTTGCTAGTAAGCAATAAGTGATTCGTATATTTGAGATTTTGATGACGTAGACAATTTAGCTTCTTTATTTCACTCACTGAGCTGTTTATAGGATAAAGAATTTAATCTGACTGCTAGTTACTTTACGCCAAAAATCACATAAAATCTCAAAATTTCCATTTTTTTTAAAGATAAGAATATTCTTTATATAAATATGATTTTGTTTTTTATTAGAAGCCAATATATATTTTTAACTAGAAAAGAAAGCATTACGGCAATACATGTAATACTATAAAATAAAATATAATTATAAAATACGATTTAGATAATTTAGATTCGATTATTATATTAATTATCATTCGGTAATTAATTCGTATTATACGATTAGATTTGATTATTAACATTATCGATTATTAAAAAAACATTGAAATTTTGTTTAGATTTGAAAATTTGTGTATTTCTAAACATGATTACGAAATTCTGTTTTCTGCAGATATATTTCTCTTTCTATTGTTGCGTGCGTACGTGTTCGTAATGCATTGAATACACAAGTCGTTAAAAAAGTTAATAAAATTTATTCTTTTCGCAAGAAATAAAACAAAATGCTGAAATATTTCCTCAGAGATATTCGTATAATATCACAATATCTCCCAGCAGTTATATTTTTAAACTCCTAGAATATAAACAGAAATTCAAAGCACAGAGAAACTAATTCAATCTCACAGCGAATTCGCTACATTCAATAACAGCACCAGGTAAACAATAACAGTTCTCTTAAAATAACGGAGGTGAGATGCTTTAATTTGGCTTTTATAAGCTTTTTAATTATCATGACATCATTTTGGTATTTTCTCGATATCAAAAACAATTACGAGATATCTTTTTATTAAATATTAAATGCACGCGTTCTTGTAGTTTTAATTTTCCCGCTCAGCTTTCTCTTACAATTCCTCACGCGCTGCGTTACAGGGGAAAATAAGGCAATTTTAATTACAATTCTAAATAAATAGCTAAATAAATACAAAATCGGTAACACTATAATATTAAAGAAATGAGTCAGGACGCATTTTCTTTTCTTCGGAAATTAAATTCATCTGACAGAGAACCTGCAGAAAATCAACTTCCATTCTCATTGCATTTAGGATCCCCTGACAATGATAAAACCTCTTGCAGTAATTGTCATTGACAATCAGAGCTGCGCTATAAGCATATCCTCGCTTTTGAGTGGTACCATATGAATTAGATTTATTTGGTTTGAAAGCACTAGCAGATGCTGATAATATTAATATTTTGGGTCTCATATAAAAGATCTCCTTGTAAAAGTTTAGAAAATACATGAAGTTAAAATAAACTGAAGACAGCATCGGTGTTATACGCAATGAGAAGGCCGCCATGCTGGCCAAAGAGGCTGCTATGTGTAACGCACGGGATGCGTTCCATATTCAGGCATCAAAAAGAATTATTGGGAAAATCAAGAATTCATATTATGATTGCTGGAAAGAGAAATGGGGCATTTCGGGAAAAAAGGAAAGATTGTTTGTTGAACTTTGAAGTTTCTAAAATAGCTTGCTATGAAAATGAAATATTCTGATTTATGTTTTTGTTTTTCTAATAAATTATTCGTTCAGTATTGCGGGACAGAGAAGAATGATTATAAATATTTTGCCTGGTAAAAAATACATTATGTGCCATATTTTATACTAGGGACTAATTAAAAAGATAAATAGAGCAATCTCTAAGAATTATCTTTTATTTAAAACGTTTACAGTTATTTTCATATTCATATTGCAATTTTAAGTTTTGAAGTCTTTGTATAACTCTAAAAAATTCTTTTGAAGATAAGACGTTGGTTGATCCGGAGGGAGAAAAATGATTGTGCAGCAACAAACTTTCGGTTATCTTCTGTGGATTGAATGAAGCTCAAACGAATAGTTTTAGGCTACAAAAGCAAACCATAAACTGGCAAACATTTAGTATACAGCAATTATATTCTTTAATACATATTTTGAATCCTATTCGTTATAGTATATTTTACCACGCCAACATACTTTTTCACAATGATCTTTCTTTTAACGTACTAGCATTTTTCGCACGGACCTACACAATGATTGTTTTATAACTATGTGTTTACATTTCATTATAGTGTACTAGCGGATGCTAGTTAAGTTAAATTGAGAGTAATGTTGCTAACAAATGAGAGAACGATACCACAGTAATCCTTCTCAAATAACGATGCAAAAAGTACGATTCACAGTCATATATTTTTCAATCTGATGCGATATGGAATCCACATAAAAAGGGCTATTAGTCTCGTAATGGTATTTTGCATCAAATCACTATACCACTTCTCAAATTGTACCACCAAATATTACCGCCCTCTACTATGTTTAAAGGAACTAAACAACGAAGAATCTACAAGAATGCTTGGATTTTTGTCGCATTGTGAAAAAACAACGCTACATAGAGTCATGAAATTTCGGATAACACAGTCCTCCACCTAAACATGAAAAGGGGCATTTCGGGAAAAAAGGAAAGATTGTTTGTTGAACTTTGAAGTTTCTAAAAATATGAGAATTATACGCGATTTTGATTACGATCAAATAATTATTGAGCACTGGAACTTCCTAGCGTACCTGAAAAAATTTAATTTGCAAAGTAATAGTCTTTGTAATTTTTGTAGTGCTGAAGGCACTGCACGTCATTTCGTCGAAGAAAATAGGGAAGTTAGAGTCGAAGATGTTAGGGAAAAACATGGTAACATAAAGAAATTCTATTGCCGTAGGAAAGAATTTAGATTTGTAAAGGGTTTGGCAATAGTAATATTGGGAATTTCGATTTGATGTTTTTAACTGTGCTGCATTAAACATGAGGCCGAATATGATCGGTCAGGAAGATGGAAACACACTCGTATATTACAGTATATTATCGCATGAATTACCCATGGACTGAATGAAAAGTAATAATGAATAAAAATGTGATGAATATTTGAAGAATGTTTGTATTTAAGCCATTACGATAGTAAAATGAGGAAACGAGAGAATAACTTATCATTCTCCTACATTGTCTCATTACCATTTGTATAATATATACTGATTACAAACAGAAATATTTTGAGGAGAATCGAAGCCTGAAAGGATATCTGGAAATTACAGTGCATTTGATTCCGTTCTGAAAATATAAATTAGTATGGACGGGAGTATCTCCATTATAGCAAACAATACGAATATTACCTGCCTGGAAATGCGGATGCCTTCGTGGTGGTCTTTTAAGGCTGATGTTCACGTTACAGATTGAGAAAACACGAAACTCTTCACGGAGCCAGTCCGTTCACAGGGATTAGGAATCATGTAAATCTAGCAGTGTTCAGCGATTCTGTCACTCGGTCATCGGAATTGTTGTTTAGGGTTACTTTATTAAGGGAAAGAATGACTTCTTGAAGGACTTTCTAAGGGAAACTGCCTCGTATACACACGGGGAAAACCACGAAAACGCATATGCAGCGTCTGGATTTCAACCTTGGTCGGAACTACCAGCGTTCAGATGTTTTATCGCTTAGCTGTTGGTTGACACGATTATTGGAATGGCTGAAAAATATAAGTCCATTTTTAAAGTACAGCAGCGTCTCGATTATCGGAACTCTTAAACTGTTTGAACATACTGTAGAAAAGATTTTGACTAAGAAGGAAAAAGCTGAAAGTAAGTTATTATGTGGTCAACAGAATTCTCTTAATTTATGTTTCTTTAGTGGTAATTTAGCTGTTATGTATGTAAGAGTTTCGTTGTCATTGTTCTTTATTCATCTTCCTAATTTTGTCAATGGCTTTTTAATTTCAAAATTAATTATTTCTTTTTTTTTTCATGCTATTTCGATAGGTAATAAAAAGTACAAAGATTCAGAGGAACATTAAAAAAAACATTGCAAGGAGCTTAAGGTGCTCACATTTTGTTTTTGTTATTAAGTACATTAACGAACTTATACCACACAGCATCAAGTCAAATATGTCTCATAATTTTTCTCTTATCTGTATCTTGCACCATTAGCAATAAAACTATTTTTAGTTTCTTAATAGAACGTATTTGTAATCTTTTTATTGTTACTAATTGGGAGATTTTAATTGGGCTAAAGAAGCCCTTGGGCGGCGAAATATATGCTTAAAAACATGTGGAGATGTTCCATCTTTCTCTTTTTCGGCAAGAAGGAAAAAAGTGATCAAACTTTTAATACGAAAATCAATACTATTCTTCTTTCATTAGCCATTAAAATAAAAAGCATTTTTTTATAATAAAAAAGGGTTGATCAAGCAAGCTCAGTTTTTTCCTTTTTGCTAAGGAATGAAAATATTCGATTATTTAAAGTATAAAACTTAAGTAGCGTAATTGCTTAAATTAAAGATTTTTTTAATATACACCGTAATCCGCGTAAAAATAAGAAAAGATCAGTTTTTTAATTAATTTGGGTAATTTTCACCAACGTTTAGCTGAAGTTCAGAAAGTCTTGATTGAGGAATTTTTTTTGGACAATGTGTTAATTATCGTTTCTCTGTTTTATTTCTGATACAGTCAGACATGTCAAAGACGTGATTATTTATTTTGTACTTTCGAATGCTATTGAAACTATCCAGTTCTTTTATACAGTCAAAAAAGTAAAAATAAAAAGTAATATTTATAAGGTGTTTTTTCCTTCCTTTCTTCGTGGTGTAACGGTAGCGCCCTCGAGAGGTCCAGGTTCGAGCCCCCGAGAGAGAATTGCTCATTTTTCACGTTTCCAGCATCAAAAAGCCTAATGAATCTACAGTGGTCCCGAACAAAAGCGTGGTGGATGATGATTCTTTACCACCAGGATTTGGGGATTGGATCTCCTAATCTCCAGTCGCCCTTTAAAATGGGGTATATAAGGTATTTTCTCCTTTCTTCCAACATGGCTTTCTGATGTAACGATTAGCACCTCGGCCGTATTCGAGAGATCGGTTAATCTTGTATAATCAGGGTGAGGGGAAAACTTGGCGAGAGTTTTTAATTTGGCCCGATTTTGATTTGGTTGTGGTTTCCAGCTGTATGTTTTCTTGTGGCAAACCTAGAGTTTTATTTCGGTGATTGCAATGAGTGCGAGTTTAGTGTAGCCAGAAGATTTTTTTTTTAAAATTTAATTTCCACCTACTTTGTTTGTTTTTAAAAGTTTTACTGTTTAATATTTAAAGGTTAAGCTGTTATTGGTGGTAGAATGTTGGATTTTAGATGGCGTGAAGTTTATAATTAATGAATGTTTTCATTTAATTTTATTTAGATAATGTTTTTTCGGGTGAGTTATTTATTATTATTATTATTAGTTTTGTTTCTTGTATGTGGCAATCGAAAATGTGGCATGTTTAAAGATTTGAACGAAAGTTGTTTAGTATTTTGAGTTCCACGATGATAGCAACTTGTATATTTTAGTGAGTTTATGACGCATTCGTTGTTAATGAATTTGAATATATTTACTTCGTCGACAATTTTGAAAAGTGTTATACAGTTTATTGTTTGATTACTCAATATACTATTTTATCATGAATTACATAGATTGGACTATGTTTTTATTTGCAAAGCTGATGGACTTTGTTTTACTCATCTCATTTTACTGTTATGTTTACATAAAATAACGGCGTTACACTACTGAAGAACGTAAAAGTTACTATTCTGTTTGCATTTAAAAATCACATCTTATTGACGAATAAAAAATTCGCCAAATTTTGAAAACCAAAATAATTTACCAACTTATCACGCTTACCCCGCTTATGCACCAACTTACCCCGCTTACGTAAGATTAGCTGAGAGATTCAGGTTCGAGTTTCGGCGAGGGCAGTGCTGACTTTTCATGTCTCCTGCTTCAAAATAACCTAATGACGCTACACTATTTAAAATTAAAGTAAAGGAAAAAGTAAATGTTTACTTCGTAATAAAAGCAAGTCACGCTCAGTCATCGCCCAGACGGTATAGTGGATAGGGCAGCCTACTGCGGTACCGAAGGGTACGGGTTGAAATTCCGGAGAAGACATGGATGTTTGTAAATGTATAGTGTCTGTGCGGCTTGGGGGGCAATTTAAATATGCGGCGAGCCGAAAGTCCTCTCCTGTGGTTTGGTGGAAGGGGAGAAGGCTGGGAGACCCTCTGCCCTCCCAGAGTGCTCTCCCTCACAATTGGGGAGGAAAATAGAAGTCCAATCTCTCTTTGGAGCAGGCTCTGGAAACCATTCTTCTATGTAATATGCCCACGACAACAAGAACAACAACTGATCAGTCAGTTTTTGATTCATGTATAATTAAGTTGATGAGAAAACTAATAATTCGACCCGCATTCGAAACGCGACATACAGCTTGGCTTCGCGGAAACTCATTATTTTCGCCCTGTGTACCGTAAAGACGATCCCATGGGGTTTAGAAAGAAATCCACCACGGCATCATTCTCATTAGGCAGATATCCTTGCGTTGCGTTGCTACAATTAATTAAACAAACATTTAATTTTCGAATTTAAAATATTGCAACGCACCTTATCAAAACATTGAGATCAGTATATAAAATCTGCTATAAAATGTTTCAATAATGTTAATATCTTGTATAATGCGAATTCCTAAAAAAAGACAGAAAACAAATATAATCTGAGTGCTTAAATTGATTGTTTATGATTTAAAATTTATTTTTTGTAAATGTTGCAGAAATCATAGCCCACCAGTGGCCGAGCGGTAAATGACGCTGAGCACTGGTAGTTCGGTCCGAGGTTTGAATCCTGCGAATGGGCTGGCTGTATGGGCTTTTTCGTGGTTTTCGCCATGTGTAATCAATCTGTATACGAGCCAGTTTCCTCTAGAAAGCTATCCAAGAAAGCATCCCTTGCCTTAGGCAGATAGCCGTCCAGGCTTTGCCATAATCTTATAAAACTAAACCAAATACTGAAATTATAAATAATATAAAATCCATAAATATTTAAAAATTGTTCTCTGTCAGTTATATAACATACAAAGTTAGAAAAAGTTTTAATTAATTACAGCAAATCTAAAATTTAAAGATGAGCTTGTCTATTTTTCCATCTGAGGCAAAGAGGTAAAATGCAGAGCCCTCTACATATGTACACAAATTACCTACATATGTACACAAAGAAAAAAGAAACAGCCCTATATTTGTCCTACTGGTCCAAATAACGAAATTTAATTTGCATTTTTCCTGTCTCGCAAGCGCAACTTAAAATATGTATTAGATTTATATGCATAGCATTGCTTCAACGTAGATATTTTGACACAAAATCGGACCTTTTCCTGAAATAACGTACACATTTTATTCCATATCTCAATTATACAGCTCAAATTATCCTCAATATTAAATTTTGTAAAATCTAATAAGAAATTTACCAAAAAATTAAAAAAAAATATCTTGGTGCACTTTTTTTCAATTTTGGCAAGATTAATTAAGTTAGTTAAATTCTTAATTTATGGTAACCTACTTTCTTTTCCCTTCATGGTACATCAGATGAAAAAAAGTGCAACGCTAATTCTTTCAAAAAATTTTAACAAATTGCTTAAAACACGTTTCGGCGTTATTATCCTTTACAACATATATGCCAAATTTTAAACCTCGCCAGTGTATATATTCACGTACATCTTTCGAAATTTTAAATGAAATAATTGTTTGTCAGTATGCATAGAAATACATGTACTTTTAGGTGATGGTAATCATTTTATAAGTTATAATTCAAAACGTTTTTCGAAAATTTATAAAAATTACTAAAAAATACAAATTTATAAAAAAACTAAACAAGAAAATATCTGCGAGTTTTACTCGGATTGAAACTAAATTTCAAAATGTAAAAGAAGGAATCAAATCAGTGTAATAAAAAAGAAGGTATTAATAAAATATATGCAATAAAATATATTAATAAATATATACTAAATTGAATGAACATTGAGACTCTAAAATTTTGAGAGAGAAATTTTTAAAAAACTACTGGGACGATTTTTGTAAAATTAGGTAGTTTGGCATAATCTGAGTATTAGATTCGAAATTTAATATTTGAGATATATTTAAAATTTGATATAATATTGAAACAGAACGTTGGTATGACTATAGCATCAGGGGAAGCTAGATCATTACATGCTTTATCCAGGAGATATTTGAAGTCTTACTGTCAATGCATCAATATTTTGAGATAATTATTAATCCTTCTTTTATCAGTTTGTAGATAACCCTATGTTAATTAACTCGTTATGATTTCAACCTTTACTATAACTTATCCTTTCCGTATTCCTCACCAGAATGCAAATTAGTAGTGAGTATTTAAACTGCAATTTTTGGATTTGAGATAGACAGTTTTTCTGTCATCGCGTTTGGGCAACGTGGTTAATGTCCTGCCAGCTCTAACAGTTGTAATTATTCGGATTTATGGTTTCTCGCTGCCCATATTTTAAACTTCATGACCCGGTAAATTTTTTTATCTAGCTTCTAGTATTCTTTGAGTAATTAATTCTATAGTCTTTGTTTATTGTTCAAAGTAGAATTTAAATTTCACTGTTCTACTTTATTTGCTTCACCACAAGTTGTGGTTATTGTAGTACAAAAGCGTGCATTTTAATTCCAAATTTCTGCTAAATAAAAATGTTACTTTTTGTCACTGCTTGGATTTCAAAGCCTCTATAATGCATTAATTGTACTGAAACATTAGCTGTTTCTTTTCAACTGTGGAGTTTCAATTCTTTTCACGTTGTTTCAAGGCTTCTTTTCTGATTCAGATCATTTTCTTCAATCAGTTCAAGTGATCTTCCAATAGCATTGAATAAGTCTTCTAGATTACGCAATGTGAATTTTTTTCCATTTGCATACTTCCTTCAGCTTCATTTTCTTCATCATAAACTCTTTCATCTTCTGTGTTGATGAAATATCTTTCTTTAAAATACTGAGATTCCGTTTTAATATCATCCATGACTCTGACAGCATCAAAAGAGTCAAAGATTAAGTCAATGTTCAAATGTTTTTAATGTTCAAATGTTTTTAATGTTCGAATTTTATGACATTTGCTGAGATTGTATCCATTTTAAAATCAATCCTGCAAAAATCACCAATGCAATTATAAGGTATTTCTCTCGTCTTCTTCGCATGCCTTCGTAGTGTAGGGGTCAGCACGCTCGACGCGTAACCGAGAGGTCCGTGGTTCGATTCCCGACGAAGGCGTTGCTCATTTTTTCAATTTCCTGCTTCAATAAAATTTCTAATGGTTGTACACTGGTGCCCGAACTAAAAAAAAGGTGGTGGATGATGATTCTCCACCACCAGTATTTGGCGGTTGGGTGCCCAAAACCCCAGTCGCCCTTTAATAGGAGAAATATATAAGATATTTCTCCCGCCTTCGTGGCGTAGTGGTCAGCACGCTCGAGAGGTCCGTGATTCGATTCGCGGATTGCTTGTTCATTTTTCATGTCTCCTGCTTCGAAATAACTTAATGTCTCTACACAATGAGGCGAAGCATACTTCTCACATTCCATAAGCTACTCGTATTATTATAGATGCTCTCTTGTACACACTTCTCATGTTGTTTTCATTCATTTCATTCCTTACTTCCTCGCATCACTCCATTCGTAGAGTTTGATGTTCCAAATTGCTGTAATATTTTAATTGCATTCGAGTATTAGCTTTCTCTTTCGAACTGTGGAGTTCGAATTTCTTTTCTTTTCCGTTAGAGCTTTTTTTTTTTTTTTTGAGCACCAACAATTTTCTATTAGACTCTAGGAAGTTTTAAACAGTTGCTCAGTTTTAAACTGAAACTTCCAACTGTTGCTCAAATGAAAAGGATAGATGGTAATTAATTGTCGTTAATACAGTCTTAAACTTCTGATTCCATTGCAATTCCCTCCTTATACTCTTTCCGCTTAAAGAAAAGGGAACCTAAACTTTATTCATTTTCAAGAATAAAATGAAATTGGTAATGCGTTTTATTTAAATTCAATATCAGTGTAAGGCTTAACTACACCTTAATTCAGATTTCTACACATGGGACATATTATATACTAAATACGTGAAGCACGAAAGTAAGTATATTTAGAAAAGATCAAAAGGTAATAAAAAATCTAAAGAAATTTTACATTTCTCCTAAAATATTTTTCAGGAACTTGATGACCCGTGAAATGTCAAACATATTCTGATAGTAACTTTGAAGTGTGGAATAGTAAGGCTAATAAATTTTAATCAAAAGATTTTTAAATGAAAAACAAAGATTAACTCGTTCATTGTTTACACAGAACTGATAAGTTATGAATGTGGGAAATAAAAGAAAAGAAAACAGTTAAATGAATGGAATTAACTGAAGCATGTATGGGAAAATCAGCTGACATGTATGGGAATCGCGCAGGTATATTGATAAATCGATATTGGGTTGCATGGGATTCACATCACTTGCGCGATGAATTTCTCTACCGCGAATGGGAAGCCGGCGACGGAAGCACTTTCAGACAGCATTACATCTCACCGGTATTTGAAGGTCGTAGTGTTCCGTCAGAGCTTCCCATTAGTTCAACTGAAGGTCATTGTGGTGTACGTCATAAGATACGTCATAATGTCCATAAACGTTTATTCTGGGACACGGCTGATGCAGATGTAGAAATTTTGTGCAAAGCGTGCGATGCGTGTGTGTTACAAACCTTAAAAAATTCCTCAAACATTTATACGAGATTTATCAGAGCTTCACAACGCAGGAGCATCATTCGGAAGGATTGTTCTGCACATTTTTTAACACATTCTGCACAGTCTCAAGCGTTCGAGATAAGTTATCTTCGTAAAGTGTTGCCACTGCTCGCTCTGGAATCTTTGATTTTGTTAATCAAAAATTCGTTAAAGGTTTCACAAAATATGAAATCGATAATAAAACAAAGGTAGCTACTGTTGTCTTATCACACTGCGAGACACATATATACATTTATGCAGATTCTTCATTATTTATTTTCTTTAAATATAATACGGGGTTCTAATATTTGGTGGCAACAATTTGAAAAGTTAACCTTCATTTATAGTGAACCAACGCTAAATGTCATAATGAAATTAATAGCCCTTCTGGGCTAACGCCCTTTGGGCTAAAATGTATGGTTTTAGAGAGCTTCTTCTTATTCACTGTAGTTAAGAAATAAACTTCACATCTGCTGTGCTTCAAAGACTATGTAGAAATTTCATAATGAGGAAACCTCAAGCCACTCATTTTCATCCGATCTCGGATGGCATGATGGGGAAATTTAATGAAACAATATTCGGTCATCTCTCTCTATCCATATCCCGAAGTCATTAGGACTGGGAAGTAAACAGCCTTCATTCCTCGTAGCGTAAAAAGTCCATGAGATGACTGCGTTTTCTCTATCACGTATGATTTTTGAGCATATTTCTGGTCTGTCGTATGACCTGCTCTTCGGACAACCACCGGACATGGTTCTTGCCTTCTACGTTTGAGAAACTTCTTCATCTACACTTGAGAAACCTGTAGGAGCATATTTGTAGGATTTCATAAGACCTTCATTGGCTCGCCAAGTCAACGAAGAACGAATGTCAAGTCGACAACGAATGAGCGCCAAGTTGACGAAGAATGAATTCAAGAAACAAGTTCAAGTCTCGCTATGGAACCCAAAGTATCGTTAAGAGATTTCACTTAAGCTTTAGACATCCTAGAAGGGGAATCTGCGTACGATGACGAAATTGAACAACGTGTATAGTGCGCTCCGTGTCCAAAGTGCTGACTATTGTACGATACGCTACGATAACTATAAACTTGAACGTTATCATGGCAATGAAGGTTCACATTTTAGGTATTTAAAAAGACTGGAGTTAAAAATGGTTTGTAACGATTAGCACTTAAAAAATATTTCAATTTTAAATTAAGCATTTTTCAAAGCAGAAACAACTTTCTTTATGTAACTGCATTTAACATGGAAAAGAAACGTATTTAGAAATGTGTACAATCTAAAATATGATTTAATATTAATTCATAAATAGTGACCAAATTTCTTCTCAAACCAATGCATTATCAGTATCCTTTAGATTATGACTAAAATAAGCGGTTATAAGTAATACTTAATGAATTTATTCTGTCTAAAATTCAATTTTTTCGTTATTTCATGAATAAATGAAAACTCGCTGACATAAATAATATAAATACATTGTTTTT
>KK112710.1:30239-57801 GCA_000611955.2 Stegodyphus mimosarum | reverse complement strand
TTAGTATAATTTGAGAGAAGAAATTTTATTAAATTACTTGTATAATTTGCATCTGTAATTTTCAGAATTTGCGAAATTACAGATTATAATAACTAGAAAAAATACCTAACTATATGCAATTGTAATTTTAGAAACAAAAATAATTACTAAATCACATTTTAATATTATTCATCATACTTGCAATTCTAGAAATCGCTATGAGTGTTCAAAGCATTCTCCTATTGCAAGGATTTTTGTTTGATTTCTGAGGAAATAATGAACAAAATTTCGTTTCTCCTCTGAATAAAGCTGCATGAATATGAATGAGATTATTTATCTAATTTAATCAGCATTCAAAGCAAAATTGTTTACTTTATATAAATTAGTAAATCTCCTCACAAAAAAATAACATTAATGACAATAAAAGCTCTCAATTACAAAAAAGTAACTTTGTATCAGTTATTAAATATTCAATGAAACTAACGATATTAACAATCAAAAAATTATCTCAAAGAGAATTTAGACACAAATTCCTTTAGGGAATTATTGCTTAAATTTAAAAGCTCGATTTCTGAAATTATTTCTAAATGTGTGCGTTTACAGTAATTAATGTACATTCAAGACATCCGCCTTCGTACGTATTTCAGAATTTTGCGATGGTCTGTTTTCATAATTTATGCCAATGAGAGGCTTTAAAATATTTTTAAGCAGCTAATTCATTTTTAATGATGAAGAATACCGTCCTACATGCGAGCATAAAAATGACACATTATAGTAAAACATTTTAAAAGTCCTTAAAATTAAAATTGAATGAAACTTTGATTGGTAGTTTAAAGTAGTTTAAAAATTATTTTATAACATTGAATTATTGCTTTCAATTATTCACAGACTACATGTACACTGCGGAAAAAAATCTGAAAGGTTTCAGATTTTAAATTACGTCCAAAAGGGCGTGTGTTTAGTGTTTCATGTATTACCCTTATTTATTAAATATCATGTTCTTCGCACTTAAAAAACAAGATTTAGTTCAACAGCAATATCGCAAAACAATTTTAAAATGAGCATATCTTATACACCGTTTCACGCACTAGAGAAAAAAAAGGTTTTTTCCCCCCGTAGAGTGTTGCCATTGCTCGCTTTTAAATCGTTGAGTTTGTTCATCAAAAATTCGTTAAAGGTTTACAAAATACGAAATAGATAATAAAACAAATTCCAAATTCTGAATGTGGGCTTCCAGATGCGCATATTCCAGTGGTATTCCAGTGGAAATGTACGTTGTTCAAAACTGGAAGGCCTTTAAGTACCATTGCTTCATCACATTTGGAGAAATATGCATACATTTATCCAGATTCTTCATTATTTAATTTCTTTAAATATAATACAGAGCTGTAACATTTGGTGGCAACAATTTTTAAAGTGATACAGCCGTTTATAGTGATTCAACGCAAAATCGCATAACGAAAACAATAATCCTTCAGGGACAAAACCCTTTTGGACTAAAAAATGGTGTAGTTCTATATATTTCGTTATACTGGTCCGATTGACGAAATTCAAATTGCGTTTTCCATGTCTCGAAAGGGTGACTTAAGATATATATTAGATTTGTATATAGCATTGATCTAATAAAAATATTTTGACCCAAAATAGGACGTTTTCTGAAATTACATACCAATTTTTTCCACATTTCGATTCAGCTGCTCAAATTATGCCTAGATATTAAATTTTGTAATTTTTGGTGAGAAAAGTACGGAGAAATTAAAAAATTTATCTTAACGCATTTTTTGAGTTTGTTGCAAGAATAATTAACTTGGCGAACTAATTAATTTATATCAACCTATTTTTGTAGGTATACTTAGAAATACATCTACTTTAAGAGGATGGTAAAAATTTTATAGGTTATAATTGAAAATGTTTTTAGACAAATTTATAAAAATTATTTAAAACTTTAAATTTTAAAACGAAATCATAAAAAGGGAGCAAATTTTATTTAGAATAAACCTAAATTTTTAAATGTGAAAGGAAGTATAAAAAAAAGTTTAATAAAAAAAAATGTGATATTAATAAATGTATACAAAATTCAATTAACATGGAGGAGCTAAAATGTTGAGACCTAATTTTTTAAAATTTATTCGTGCGAACTTTACAAAATTTAGCAGTTTGGGAAAATTGGAGTCGTAGAATAGAAATTTGGAAAACAAATGGCATTTCATTTCAGAAAAAGTTCGATGATTTTGTGACAAAATACCTATTTTAGAACAATACATAAATCTAATACATATCCTAAGTCGCGCTTTAGAGACATGAAAAATGCAAGTTCAATCTCGTCAATCGGCCCGGGAGAAATATACGCATAGAAATATACCATTTTTTTGCGCAGTTGTACATGCATACCATATATTGATTTAGTGCCTTTTTATGCTTGTTGGTGTTTTGTAACAAAACAGCATCTTACATGAGGATTCAAGTATGCATTTCCTTCTTATAATTTCAGGTTTTAACAGAGTAAAATACAAGAAAGAATATTTAATATCAGTATATATAGGAATATTGAGAGATTAATTAATGTTTCTAAGTTTCTTGATATTATGTTGTAAGACTGTGTCGTATGCAATTAAATATACCAACATTAAAGTCTAATTAAATATGTACTCTTATTTAATATCAACAGGTACGGTAGGGAATCGATATAGATATAGGTACGATAAAACCAGTAGAGATATAAATACAGTATTATTTAATATCATTGGATAAAGATAGAAAAAATGTCTGTCAAATAAAGATTATTTTTTCATAAATTTGGAATAAAATTACTAGAAAAATTTCAGTCTTCTTAGAACCTCAACCAAATAAAGAAAGAAATAAAAATAAAAAAGATTCCTTTAATTAACATCTCAAATCAATTAAATTAATTTTCATGTTAATTAATAATATCTCCAAAATTGGAAATCTTGCTTTCATCAAATTTTAATGGCATAATTTAATTCTAATTTAACTTTCCAAAGTTTAGTTTAAAGTCTGGAACACTTCACGTGCATAGCTTACTTACCTCAAGTTTCTCGCCATCTGTTCAATGTAATCGATATCTGCGCTTTACAAATTTTGTATCCAGGATAAGAAGGGCGTTAATTTACTTTTACTTTATCTATCAATTTTATTAGTTTGATTTCCTTTCTCATAAAATTTCGAAAACATGCAGTGCATACTACTGCCTTTCTTGAGAACTTCTACAGAAGTTGTATATGGCTGACCCTCAATAGTACAGAGTAAATAAATTTGCGGAACCCTGTTATTTGGACTGAGCATTTCTCGCTGAAAATTTCATTGCTGTATATTTTTAAATCCCTCCTTATGTACGGCACAAACGTTTAGCAGACGTAAACAATCGTGTAGAGGAGAAATGCAGTCATCTGCGTTTGACTGTGCATAAAAAATTACCATTCAAGGTCCTTCATTCACTATTTTAAGTATAGAAGTGCATATAATAATGCAATAAATTAGAAGAAGGTCCCGATTTTATTTAGATACATTAAAATATATACTTGAAGAATTTCAAGCTTTTAATCTTACATTTGTTAGCACGTTAAAATTTGTACTAGTCAGGTACTCTGTGATAAAACAGAAATTTCTATTTATAGCACATTTAGATTTTTTAGTCATCTTTGAGAGAAGAGAGCATGGAAAATAGCTTATCGTGAAGTATCAGTAACTATGGGTTTGAAAGAGATATATACACTGCGGAAAAAAAAGGACAGTTACGTATCTCTCATTCTACTCGGTCGATTGAAGAAATTCAAATTCGGTTTTTCATGCCTCGAAAGCGCGACTTCGGATATATATATATTAGATTTATATATAGCATTGTCCTAATATAGGTATTTTGACACAAGATCGGACGTTTTATGAATGATATTCCAATATGTTTTCCATATCTCAATTCTACTACTCAGATTATGCCCAAATATTAAATTTTGTAAAATATGATGCGAAATTAACGGAGAAATTCAAACATTCATCTTGGCGCCTTTTTATCAGTTTGCGCCAAGAAAAATTCACTGAGCAAGCTTCTTAATATACGGCAACCTATTTTCCTTTCCCCTTTTACATTGTGCATGAATGGAAAAAAAAAGTCACATCGTTCCTACTTTCAAATACTTTTAACGAAGTGCCTAAACCACATTTGATAGTATATTCGCTTTTAACAAATATGTCAACTATAAACTCCCCAACATATAAATTCACGTATATCTTCGGGAATTTTGAATAAAAATCTCTAATTTTTTGCTGCTGTGCTTAGAAATACATTTACTTTAAGGAAGGAATAAAATTTTTAATAATAAAATAATTTTTAGGAATAAAATTTTGTAAAAATTATTTAAAATATACCAAAAAAATGAGGCAAATTTTATGTCGAATGAGACTCAATTTCGAAATGTTATGGGAAAAGTCAAATAAGTTTAATAAGCAAAGAGAGAGTGATAAATATATACCAAATTCAATTAACGTTTAGGAGCTAAAATTAAAAAAAATTATTCACGCGGTTTTTTCAAAACTTGGCAGTTTGGCATAATTTGGGTCGTAGACCTCGAAATATGGAAAAAAGCTGTCATGTTATTCCACAAAATGTGTGTCAAAAAAACCTATGTTAGAACAATGCTATATATATATATCTAACACATATCCTAAGTCGCTCTTTGGAGACATGAAAGACGAACGTTCAATTTCGTCAATCGGCACAGCAGAACGGCAGGTATAGAAATGTCCCTTTTTACTTCTTTGAACGAAGTAAAAAGGAAGTATTGCAATCGCGAAAAATTTTGGGTCTCATATTTCAACGAAAATATCCAATTTGACCTCTATCGAATGCAATTTAACGATGTTTTTGCGTAATATCTAAACGTAAGGAAAGAATAAAGAACTCCTTTTCCCCAATAAAATTATAAAACTGATTTAAAATAAATTCTGAAGCAATTTTTTCGTGTCGTCTATGCGTACGTACGTATGTATGTATGTATCTCGTATAACTTAAAAACGAGTAGCCTCAGAATGATGAAATTTTGTATATAGGACTGCTATAACATGTACATGTGCACCTCTGATTTTGGTTGCAGTCGGCCACACCAAAGATATATATATATATATATATACATCCACTCTGTTATGTTGTTGTCTGCATGCAAGAATTGTGTAATTATCAACAATTCAAAATTTTTTTTAAGTGCGGCTAAGCCTAATTTTTGATTAACCATAGCCGCCATGTTTGTTTACATTTGAAACTTAGCAGAATAGTGGATTTATTGCCAGTCTAGAGAAACTAAGCTTCGCAAGAATAAAGTAACGTCTTCTTTTATTATCGCGAATTAAATTATGCTTAATTCATTCTGGAATTATCATTTATATTATTCGTTTGTTTTTGCGTAGAAACTACTGTTACTCAAAACCGGAGAATAAGAAGGCGGCAGACATCACGTTACATATTAAATCACGTTTATTGCACGGCACAACACACAGAACTTACAGGATACACTGGGTACAGAAAACAACAGAAACAACAGACAGTAAATGAATAGCTAGTTCTTATACCTACGCTTGGCTCAGCTTGCCATCTAAAAGAAGCCAATTAGCGCCTTTTTGGCTTGAACATAAAATATCCTTAACAACTGCAATTTTAACAGCAAAAACTGTTTTTTTTAATTGTTTTAACTGTACTAGGTGTTTTATGTTTTTCAGTATCTTTCAATTTTTAATGAAAATAATTTGAATTTTTATGTATTTTTGAATTGCCGTGAAGCGAGAACTGAATGAATTATTAGCGCATGCGCATTAAGTCAGTAGGGCTGAATCCTGTGTGAAAAACTGTTTCTTTTTTATTTGTTTAATTTTTTCATACATCGTTTTAGATTTATTACAATATTTGAATAGAACTTGTAGTAATTCTTCAGATCATATATATAATTTTTGTCCACTCTGGATTATGAAATGAATGAGATGTAATGCTGTTCAGTGAACCTAGGGCCGAAGTGTCGCTATGGCAAATAAATATAGTGACATTAAACAATGCATTTATTCTATTGTGGTTTATGCGCTGTCGATGAAGTAGATTTTATTCAAAATTCGTTAACTCTTAATTCAGTATGTTTAAATGAAATGCAGGAAATGCGTATAATTTAATATTTCGTAGAAAGATATCATGTGTTGTATACATCAGACTTTTTTTTTAGACCAAAGGGGCAATTTGCCGCGAAGGGCTATTAATTTCGTTTTGGCATTTTACGCTCAAAGCCTTGTTTTACTATTCAAATTATTGCCACCAACTATTATCTTCCTGTATTATATTTAAAGGAATTAAATAATGAAGAATCTGCATATACGTATGTATGTTTCTTGCATTGTGATAAAACAACGGTATCTACAGCCATCCAATTTTGAATAACGTAATCCTTCTACGAATATGGCATCCGGAAGCCCAAATTTGAAATTTGGAATTTGTTTTATTATCGATTTCATATTTTGTAAAACTTTAACGAATTTTTGATTAACAAACTCAAGGATTTCAAAGCGGGCGATGGCAACGTTGTACAGAAAAACATTTTTATATCCAGCGCGTGAGACTGTGTATCAGAAAATTCTAAAGATACCATCATTTTAAAATTATTTTGCGATATTGCTCTTGAACTAAATTTTATGGTTTAAATACGAAGAACGTGATATTTAATAAATAAAGGTAACACACAAAATATTAAAAAAACGCCCTTTTGGGGGTAATTTAAAATCTGAAACCTTTCAGACTTTTTTTCCTTATTTTAATTTTTTTTCTTTTTTTTTTTTTAGCACAACGTATAGCCATGAAAAGATGCGATCGGTTTGGTTTATATTCCCTCCTTTCGTTAAAGATTTTATATTGTCTCTACGTTGCCTTCATTGCATGAAGGAAGAAAAATGGAAGGTTACAGAGGAAACAGGATTATTCGTGATAACTCAACCGGAACACCTTAACATTTGTGCTACATTTAACCGCTGGAAAACACTCCCCAGTGTGTATATTTGAAGCATGGTGTCCCACAGTAAAAATCCAATAATTCTACATTCTTTATTTTGTTGCATTCTATAAATTTTCCCAAACAATTTTAACCGGTATTACATTAGTTTCACAAATAATTTCTTGAACTATTTAGAATCTGAAAATTTTTAGAAGTGGGCCGAAAGATAAATTTTTTCGATTCCATATCCGATTTTTAAATGATTTACCAGAGTCTCGAATTTTTAAAGTCTGGTATCTGTCATCTAAAAATAAGAAGAAAAAGGGAGATGGAAGGAAAAGAAAAATCTTTAATTTAATACTAAGAATATTTAATGAAAGCAAAATTTAAGAATCACGTTTGCTGAAACAAATTTAAGAATTCTGTTTTTGAAAGCGCACTTACTTTAAGAAGATACAAATAAAATTTACTAAGCGAAGTATATGAGTTAATTGAATTTTGAAGTACATTTTTTACAATGTGCGAACATATGCACTACACATATTATTTGAGTACAAGTACTATTTTCTCGGAATCTTTGTAAATCAATGTAAGGGTACAGAAGGAAAATGTCTTTGAAAAATTTATATAAACATTACGATAGTATGCAAATTGATTGTGACAAAGATATGTTTTCATAGAATTTTAAGTTGGTTGACAGCTGCTACCAGTAGGTATCTGCCTTAATGTCATCTAGATGTCTGCTTTTGACCAACTCAAAACTGGTTTAGTGAATAAATTAGAATTATTAATTATTATTATCAAAAAGGGTGTTCTGTTTCTTCCGTTCTACCGGGCTAATTGACGAAATTCAACTTGCGTTTTTCATGTCTCGAAAGCGCGACCTAGGGCATGTATTAGATTTGTATGTAGCATTGTTCTAATATAGGTATTTTGACACAAAATCGGATTTTTCTGAAATGGTATGCCAATGTTTTTTCATATTTGGATTATATGTCTGACGTTTTTCCAAACTGCCAAGTTCTGTAAACATTGCAGAGTAGCTTTTAAAAAAGTAGCTCTTCAAATTTTAGCTTCTTTATGTTAATTGAACTTGGTATACATTTATTAATTTCTCTTTTTTATTTGATTCTTCCTTTCACATTTCGAAATTTAGGTTCATTCCAAATAAAAGTCGCCCATTTTTTATGATTTACTTTTAAAACTTATATTTTCAAATAATTATATATATTTTTAAATAATTTTTATAAATTTTTCGAACGTAAATTTGAATTATAATATATAAAATGTTTACCATCATCTTAAAGTAGATGTATTTTTAAGCATACCTGCAAAAAATTAGTTTTTATTAAATATTTCGGAAGGTATACGTACATTTATATATTTTGGCGCGGTTTGAAATTTGGCATATTGGTTGAAAGCATTAATACTATCAAATATGGTTTGGTACTTTGTTAAAATTATTCGAAAGTAGGAACGATGTGACTTTTTTTCCGCTCATGCACAATGTAAAAATGAAAAGGCTAATAGGTTGCCATATATTAAGAAGTTTGCTAAGTTTTTCGTGCAAACTGAAAAAGAAATGTGCGATGATAAATATTTGAATTTCTCCGTAAAGTTGGCACCAAATTTTAGAAAATTTAATATTTAGGCAGAATTTCAGTCGTAGAATTGAAATATGGAAAACATTGCCCTGCCAATTCAGAAAAAGTCCGATTTTGTGTCCAAATTCCTCTATTAGAACAATTCTATATGTAAATCTAATATATATCCTAAATCACGCTTTCGAGACATGAAAAATGCAATTTGAATTTTGTCAATCGGTCCAGTAGAACGGGAGATACAGAACTGCCCCACTTTTTCTCTCTTTTTGAGCAGTGTACGTTTTACGTTGGTTTATTTTAGTGTATTAAATAAGATTAATAATCTTTTATCTGCATTAATTAGCTCTTGGTTTAAAATTGATGCTGTTGTCAACACTATAAAATGTTCATTCTTTTAAACTCCCCTTTAATTGGATAATACTGTACAAACAGTATTTGTAGTACCAGAGTTAATATTTCGGAAGATCAAACGAGCATATCAACATATAGCCTTTCATAAAATTGAAACGCTCCGACTATCCAAAGTATTTCTGCTATTGAATAAGCTTTCAAACTCAGAAAAATTTCAGAAATAGAGAAAGATACGATTCGTCTGCTGCTCAGAGCTTTAAAATCAAACTGCTCCTTTCTAATCTAACGAAAAGAAAAAAAAAGGCCGTTCAAAAATTTATTCTGTTCTAAATATTATTTCTAGTTAACTGGTAAGAGTAATGATATTGCTATTGACAAAAACACAAGCATTGATTGAATGTCACTCAGCCGGTATAGTCGTTAGAGACTCTGAGTATCGTTGACTCTGCGCCCGATTTCGAATCCTGGAAAAGGCATGTGTGTTTGTAAGCGTACACTGTATGTGCGCAACGGACACTCAAAATACGCAGCCAAGCAAAATTTCTCGTGAGAAATTGATGGTAGGGGAAGAAGGGGGGGGAGACTTTCAGACCGTCTGCTGGCGTATTTTTCCTCAAAATTGAGGCTGCAGCTTTACGGTTAGCTAGTTCAGAAATACTCCAATTACCTGTGGTACTACAGAGGTGCTAGCCTAGCTTCTACCTGAACCTGTACATTGATGGATTTACGAAACTATTGAGTGAAGCCCGTAATACTCTGTCCTTTAACATCTTTCAGCTTCTTACTCTCAATTCTGTTAAAGCATCATACGTATTCCAGTTCAGTTAGAAAAATCACTTATTTCTCACATCTAAAATTGTGGTAGTTTTTATTCATAAAATTTAAATTTCGTTTCGTCATTATAGCTTCCAATATATAAACAACGCGAATTAAACTCTTTAGCCAAATATTTAGTTTCTAGATTTCCTTATTACATTTTTACAATACTTAGATTGTCAAAATGTCTTTTGTAGTCGTCATCCATCCTAACGTCAGCAACTTAAAGACTTCATCATGGTTTCTCTTGATGTTAAATCATCGTTTACTAATTTTCCAGTTGAAAAGTAATAAGAATATCTTGAAACTGAGTTTTGGAAATCCCATTTCATATATGCTGAACTTCAGAAAGTATTTCCTCTTTCTAAAGACTATCAGGTTATTTTATAAAGTGGTTTCTATTGTTGAACTAAAGAATTAGTTATAGTTAATCTGCTCAATCCTCTACCTACTAACATTAAGTGCAGTATTTTTAGATCAAATTAGATGAAAATCTGTCTTTTTGGTTTTAACTTCGCTATGGTGATGATACGTGGTGATCAAATATTTTAACTGTTATATTTTTTTTAATCCTTCTATTCATTTAACTTTTTTAAGTGACCTAGATTATCACTTCATTTCCTTATAATTTACTTATCATCAATAAATTTGATTCTAATTCTACTGTTTACTTTTTCTGTTTGTTTACTTTCTTATACGAAATCATCTCAACCGTCAAAATAAAAAAAGGCTCATTTTCGCGTTACACAAATGTCATGTTCTTAAGGTTTACTGTTTAGAATATTATCTTCTTTAACAACTGAATTATTTGGAATAGATTGGCATTGACTAGGGTTTTTCTCTCATTGTTATTTACAAAATAATTAAAAAACATCATTTTGCCGAAAACATTTTGCTGTTAAAATTAACCATAAAACTGTTATAATTATCCCATTTTATCTTACTATTGGTTAAAAAACTACTGGGATTCTCCAAAACTGCAACTTTCGAATCATTCCTTACATATGAGCAAAATTCGCTTTGCCACGAATTTTTAATTCATACTTTTAGACAATTTATAGCATAACTTGTGCCACTCTGTTGAGTTTCCTTACAAATGTTTATTTAATTTACATCTTTCTTATTTGTCATTATGAGGATCGAATTTCTAATTCATATTTTTGGGGAATATGTAGCATAACTTGTGCCATTATGGTTGGAGTTTCCTTACAAATATTTATTTAATTTCCATCTATCTTATTTGCCATTATGAGAATGGCATTTCTAATTAATATTTTGGGGCAATTTATAGCATAACGTATGCCATTAAGTTGGAGTTTTACTTACCAAATGCTTATTTAATTTACATCTGTCTTATTTACCACTATGAGGATCGAATTTCTAATTCATATTTTTGGGGAATATGTAGCATAACTTTTGCCATTAACTTGGAGTTTCACTTACAAATGCTCATTTAATTTACCTTTGTACTATTTTCCTCATTTCGCCAGATTAGGTCGTTCCAGATGTTTTGCAGTCTTGAGTGGCAAGCAATTTTACAATGAAGTTAGAAACATTCTTTCTGTGGGTTCCGATATTCACATCGATGCTGTCAGATGTAGAATTTCTCTCTTGGCAATTCACCACTGGTCTCGAACTAGACAGAAAAGCTCAAAGATAGATTTGGTTACGTAAGTTAGGAGTTTGAATTTCTGTTGCAATCTTAGATGAACCGTGTAGCTTTTTTTCAAAATAAATTCGATTACTTGTAATTGCAACAAATTTAAAGAACCTTATGTTTTATACTGATGTAGTAACTGGTAATTTTATGCTGTATAATTTTAATTTAATCCTCACAAGTGGTGAGGAAGAATAAGTCTAAAGTGGACATATATATGTTTCTATTTGTTTGAGACTTTAGGTATTCCAATAATGGGAACTGGCTCACGAAATCAACGTAACACCCCAGTTAAACTGTATGTGAGCTGGGTAAGATCAGTTGAACCTTGAACAGTTATTAGAAATCTGACAGCATAATTCGACATATATCGGTAAAATTAAATTTTTTAGTTTATCAACACGAATTCTATGTTCGGAAAAGAGAAATAAACAAATCTCCGATAGCAAATCATTGTTGGTTATTTGACCTTTATTTTTACATTAGTTCTGCGAAAATTATATTATCCGCAGAGTTTCTTCAGCTGATGAAATACAATTACTTGTAGCCTGTCACGTTCATAAAAATTTATCTTCTTTAGTTATCGGCATAAGTTTCATTCCAATTTTTCCAGTGCTTTCAGGATTCTAGCTTAGCTATTTTAATTTCCATTACTATTTTTTTGATAGATAGCGGTACTTAGTTTAATTTCTCGCTGATGGACCTATAAATATGATTATTTTTGCAGAACTCGTTTTATTTCTCAAGACAGAGAATTTATGTTTGACCGTCCTTGAAATATTCAAAGTTTCCCTCAACCAAATGTTCCTTTTTATGCTTAAATTAAAATGGCCTTCATGATTTTACTAAAACTCCTAGAACTGAGTTTACTATTATATTAAATGTGCAAATTAATTAAGATGCTATTAAATTCTACTTATTATAGGAGACTATAATTATTATACAAAAGAAACGGTGAAAAGTAATGTACCGTTATTACCGCTTTATTATATCGATAGCAGAAGCTATAATTATAAACCAGTAAAACCTAAATTTCCGTTCTTGTGAAAATTTATAACGTTATTCACACATTTCCCAATCCGTTCCACAAATACGGATAGCCTTGAAATTTAGTGCATAGTTAAGCAAAAAATTTAAAATAGAGCACAGATCACTAACAGAAAGTTTCAACATTGTTCCCGTGTGATGCATAGGATATAATACAGGAAAAAACAAACTCCAAATTAGCTTCACATTTATAATGAATCTACTTTATACTTTATGTTTTTACTTTGATGAAGGCTTGCGATTTACAGCACGATTAAATCATACGATGCGATGCAAGAATAAATCCTATGATGCAATTCACAGTCGCTGTTTACATCTAGATAATTTAAACAACTGTTTTGAATACTCATAATTACCGATAATTTGCAGCTGCAAGAGCTAGAAAGCAACAATGCATATTTGTATTTACTTGCAGCTATTAGAATGTGCGATCTGTTGTAATTGTAACAACATTTAGAGGAAATTAAAAGATTATTAGCCCAAAATACGTTAGCTAAGAAAGGCCATTAATTTAGTCTTGGCATTTTGTTTTGGTTCACTATAAATGTCGGCCAGATTGTTGCCACCAAATATTACAGACCTAAATTATATTAAAAGGAATTAAATAATGAAGAATCTGCATGAATGTATAAATGTTTCTCGCATTGCGAAAAAACAACGGTATCTAGAGATATTAAATCTTCAATAAGTTGTCCTCCAGTAGAATGTGGGCATCTGGAAGCCCAAACTTGGAATTTGGAATTTGTTTTATTATCTGTTTCATATTTTGTAAAACTTTAACGAATACTTTATTAAAAAACTCAGCGATTTTAAAGCGAGGAATGACAGCACTGTACGTAAAAAAATTATCTCCAGCGCGCGAGACTGTATAGGAAATTCTAAAGGTCTATTATGCTCTTTTTAAATTATTTTGCGATATTGCTGTTGAATTGAATTTTATGATTTAAATGAGAAGGACATGATATTTAATAAATAAAGGTGACACATAAGACGTTAAAAAACGCCCATTTGGGCGTAATGTAAAATTTGAAAGCTTACAGATTTTTTTATTTCATTTTCTTTATTGTGGGCACTAGCCATTTTTAGGCTTTCGCCACTACATAAGCAAGAAGCGGTGGCCGATTTTATTATGGAGACACGTTATAGGCGGCCACCATTAACTCCTATGAAGGGACACACAATTTACACTTGTGCCTTCACCGGGATTCGAACCCGGGCCATTTGGTATCACAGTAGGCTCTCCTAACTGCTATATCTTCTACGCGGTGTTTAGAAGGTTAGTATTTTGTTGCGTTTATACATTATTTTTGGAGCATTCAAAAGTTTGATTCATTCTGTTCAAAGCAGTATTCCAAAGTTGCATCCTTTTTATAATGTACAACCTAACGATCAAGCCTGCCGCGAAATAAACTTACATAAACAGGAATGGTTTACACTGATTAATTTACACTTTCATTGTACTTTTAAGTGAGGGAGAGACTATTTTATGATTTTATATCAGGGAATCGGTTAAGGTAGAACTCAGGTAATACATGCAAATCTTTGATCAAGACATAAACGCAGTAGGCAATACAGCAATCAAGCAACAGCGATAGATCAATGGAGCAATAACAACAGATCAATCGAGGCAATAGATGGCAAAAGATGTAGACTTGTATTTTTTAAAATTACTCCTTCAGCCACCCATTTTTTTGACATGATGATTTAGAGATTGAGCAATGTGTTTGCGCATGCTCAACTATCAGCAGCGCCCCCGAACGGAGAGCGGCAATAGAGACTGTGTGAGCCCTTTGGGCGGAGAGCCGCTGTGTGTGTGAGTACTGAGTTGAGTGTTAAGTGTTCAATAAAGAGTTATAGGCGGAAAATAAGTATTCATGATTAATTTGTGTAAGTGTCTTCTAACATGGTCCGTCGAGCCGGAGACCTATGAATTAAAGTGAAAGTGTATAGTGATACGCTAAATGCTTATGGAGTGAGGGTGACTATTGCTATCGAATTCCTAAAGCGATTCAGCGATCCCAGTGATTTGAGGTAAGAGCAATTTCCTTATTTAGATTTATTTATAGTTTAAAATATGTCAGTAATTGCCAAATTAAGAAAAGACGAATTAAAACTCGTCGCTGTGGAGTTAGGTTTAACCGTCGCGGAAGACGCGAAAATTGTTGATTTAAAGAAGTTGATAGAGACTAGTGAGGTTTTCAAAACCGATCCTGAGTTAGTAAAAAGCGTAGTTGATTATGTGCTTGAGGAAGCTAAGAAACGCAAAGCCGAAATCGAAACTAAGCTAGAGTTGGAGAAAATCAAACTAGCCCAACTGGAGAAAGAACTTCAGATCGCTAGTGTGCGAAAGGAGTTGCCTCAAAATATGTCGCTTTCGATAGTAGAACCATCAAAGGATAGTTTAGAAAATTTAATTAAGAGTATTAAAACACTATGTATCCCAGTATGTCGATCTATTTGTCGTAAAGTTGTACATGATTGTATTGTATGTTTTAAAAACAAACCAGTTGTGTGTAAACAAATAATGGGAAATCTCCCATCAGACAGAGTTGTACCAGATTATCCTTTTAATTGTAGTGGTGTGGACTTCTGTGGTCCATTTTTTATAAGATATCGTAACCAAAGAAAAGGAATTTTACATAAAATGTATGTTTGTATATTTGTATGTTTTGTGTCAAAAGCAGTGCATATTGAAAAAGGTAATATTCATATAGGAGACTTAGTGTTATTGGTAGAGGATAATGTACCTACTCACAAATGGGTTGTAGGTCGAATAATTGATGTGTATTATGGTGATGATAAAAAAATTCGGGTTGTTAAAATTAAAACTAAAGCAGGTATATTTAAGAGATGTATTTCCAAAATCTGTGTCTTACCTATGCCCGAATGAGAATTGTTATAAATTATGTGTATAAGTGAAATTCTTTTGTAGTGTGCGTATGTGAATTTTCAATGAGAATTGTATCTTGTATTATGTATTGTATTATGGTTAAAGTGCTATTTTTACATAGTTACGTTATTGAATTTTTAGTGTTATAGTTTGTAAACTACTATGAAATTTCTCATACAGTTTAGTGATTGAATGTTTCATAAACATTTCAATGCCGGGGGGCATGTTTGCGCATGCTCAACTATCAGCAGCGCCCCCGAACGGAGAGCGGCAATAGAGACTGTGTGAGCCCTTTGGGCGGAGAGCCGCTGTGTGTGTGAGTACTGAGTTGAGTGTTAAGTGTTCAATAAAGAGTTATAGGCGGAAAATAAGTATTCATGATTAATTTGTGTAAGTGTCTTCTAACACAATGTATACGCCAGACGTTCTATATTCTGCTAAAATTTCCCTGTTATTGATCAGAAAGGAATGTCGCTGTCATTAGTCAAAACGTGCTTGACTGTCTCTGTTCTTTCAATGATACGATTTTTATCCGGATTGATTGTGCCGGACACACAGATAGTTAAAGGGGAAAAACTTCTACAGAAGCCAGTGGCGGCTCGTAGCTAAAATTAGTGGGGGTGCAGTTCCAAAAAAATTTAACCTTTGTTTTTAAACCTGTGTAAAGGCAAACAAACATGTATGAAAAGAAAATTTATTTTAAAACTTACATGAAATTTTACAAAAGAAAAATTAAACATTTCTTAATTACTTTAACTTAAATTGTTACAGTTCAAGCTTTACCTATTCATTTAAAAATGAAATCCATTCTTCTTGTTTTAATTTGCGCGAAGAGATCAATAATTTTCTCCTCGATCTCTGGATGAAAACTGAGGAAATTTTTCTATATTGAAAGCATTGCAAGCTCATGAAAACGAAAGCTTTTGAAGTTCACTTACAGTCACAGAATTTATTACTTGAGGATGCAAGGACATGGTTAAAGTTTTCTGTAAAATAAAAGAACCGAAAAAAATGAATCAAATAGAATAGCTGAAAAATAATCTAACCAAGAATATGGTGTATGACTTTTAAACGCAGCACACGCGTAGTAAAAAAAAGAACCAGCTCCCAACGATACTCCAGATTCGGCACTGTAAAAGCGACAGTGCTCTCTCCCTCTCAGCCTCGTACGCTGCTTCCTAAGAGCGCATGCGCAGAACAGCCAAATACCACACGCGCGGAGTAAGAAATAATCACGTTTTCAGAATTTCGGCACTGTAAGAGCGACAGTGCTGTTTTATCTCCCTTTCTCGAGTGCTGATTTCTGTGCGCGCTTGCGCAGAACAGCCTTGTGAAGCGCAGTTGTTTAAATAATACAGCACTTGTGAAGCGCCGTTCCATACAAAAACTTTCGTACCTTTTTCGTAAACTGGAGGATGGCTACTGACATTAAGTTTAAGGATTATATATTGTAGAAGTATAAAGAAAGAATTAAAGAAAAAAGGGTTCATTACATTAAATATTAAAAATAATAATAAGTGGAAACAGGGGGTGCTGCAGTTCCACAGTGCTTATTACGAGCCGCCACTGGCAGAAGCCTAATATTTTAAAAATTTAATTAAGAAAAGAACTTTTTAATATGGAAATGAAATTTTAATTTTCATAATATTAATAACTATATATTATGCTGTAATGGGTTTCAAAAATATTATAAAATTAATAACAATATTTATAAATTTCATAATTTGCCTTGGACAATATTCTTCCTAGCCCATCTGCATGGTTTTAAGATATACCATATTGAATTTCCTATTTCTCCCGTTTTTTTTACTAATTTTACTACACGAAAACCGAGAGGGAAAATTTATGCGAATAATTTAATTTCTGAACGATGCACTTACACTAAGAACATGACAAGTGGAAAGAGTTCACGAATAAACTATCAATAACTTTTATAATTTATTTATTTAAAATAAACCTACATTTCAATAGGAATATATACTAATATTATCAACACAGTATCTAATATATTATCTTTCTTTCTGCTTTTTTGTATCTTGAATATGAACCTCTCCTGTTGTTGTCCATAGCTACTCCATTAACCTCAAATCATTTAGTACTGCTGCAACTGTGTTGTCGGAGACAAACTGCAATTCGTCGCCGTTGTCGTTGTCATCGTTTTCGACACTGTTCACATTGCCTTTCCTCCTACAATGATTTTCAGAGAGATCAAGAACGTTAGATATCCCTGTTATCAAGAAATTCTTTTTCATTTCGTTTCGATAACTAGAGCCCATGCACTCCATATCCACAGGAAATTCACTAAGACGAACAACCGTTACGTAGACGAATCTAGTTTAAAATTTAACTCGTTTTCTGAACGTCTCCTGAGGGAGGGGAAATTGCGTGAATATTTAAAAAATGTATGAAACTTTGCGCTAAAAATGTCGGGGATACAAGAGTAAATGAGGTATTCATTTCATAGTACAAAAATAATCTCTATGTTTTGTAAGGAAAACTTTCACAGAAGTTGACGCTTTCCAAAAAGATTAATAATTCAAATTTTAACAAATAAGTTGTCCTTTATTTCTCTAGTCTCTATCTGGCGGTGTGAAAAGAGTAAAAACTTGCTAGGAGTCTAATAATACATTTTAAAATTTCATACAGTTAGGCGTTTTTATACACCATGCATGAAAGTTCAAGTCAATTTGCTTTATGCTAATTAACGTACAACTCGCTTACAATATAACTGTTTAAAGATATAACAGAAAAAACTAAACGCTTAGAACTAGAGATATTTTCTCTGTATGAGAGGAATTGCTCTTACCAATATTTGTTTAAATATCAAAAATGCTTAAATATGTAAAGAAGAAAACCATTCATACATTTAAAACAATCTCAACATTCTCGTATGCAAATTTTATAGTTATTATAGCAACAGCTAGTTGCATAAGCTACTGCTTATTTTTGCTTATTTTTCAAATTACTTTTGAGAATCCTTATTTTTGGACGTAAGAACTGGTACCAAAACAAGTGAAATGCCAACTGATGTCAGAATTGGCATTATAAAATCACTGAAAACTGGAAAATCTTTGCCTCAAACGCGAATGTTAAATAAAATCACACTACTGTGCGGCGAATGAAAAACAAATTTAAAACGTCTGGAGCTTCAGAAACTAAGTATCGTGTTGGAAGACTATCAAAGGATTCAGTTTGAAGGTAATCGAAAGATTCAGTTTGGAGCAAATTAACATAAATCTTTTGGTAAGCTCTTCTTGGATTGTGCCACAACTTCCGAAAACTGCTAGACAGATCTATAATGTTTGGTGTGTTTTGTAATTATTCAGTAGTGACCGAACTCTTTCTAGACAAGAAGTGAATCATTGCCAATTCTAAAATAACAACTAAAATTTGAGAAAGGTATAAAAGACCCTTTATTTAAAGCTAAATATGAATAGAAGGCACACGTGGTGCTTACAACTCAGCTAGTTACCTGTAGCGAGATAACTTAAAGTAACAGTAAGTCGAATGTTAAAATTTAATTTAAATAAACTACGCTACAGAGGATACACAGATCAGCTACACGAAATTGGTCAAAGCTCAACCTACGTGGATATTCAACTATCGGAAATTATAAAGCAAAGCCGAAGGCTACAGATCTCGACACATGCAACCAATTAGCGTAGTCTCAAGAAGCATAAAACGTTTTATATTGCAATCTAAAGATCTCATCTTAAATTCAAGGGAACAAATTTGCATTCTGGCAGAAAAACAGAAGGAAGATCTTACAGTAAAAATCCAAAACATAAAATAACTGGTTAATTAACATAAATTAACTTTATATACGTAGTTCTGGATACCGTGCTTAAATAACCTCACGAAAACAGTTCAGTAGTAAATCTAGCGAGAAGGGATTAGAATTTGACTTCATTAACAAAGATAAAGAATTTCAGCACTAAATAATATTTTCGGATTAAAATAGTTTTATTATTCAGTAATCATATGGATGAAAGTTAGAATAGAAAAAGGCTATTGAAGTTGTGAAGAAGAAGTAATATACAAGCAGTGGTAAAATAGAACGGTAAAAATATAATGGTTTGGGGGTATTGGTTGCAAGTGATGTTGGAAACTTGTACATAACTGATGGAGTTTTAAATCAATACGGTTATTTAAACATTTTAAAAAACAGTTTGAAATAAAGAAGTCATAATATAGGTATTTCTGAAAATGCTTTTTTCGCCAGGATAACGACCCTAAGCACAAAGCGCAGACTGTAAAGGAGTGGCTATAATACAACAGACTGCAATTTTCAGAAATAATACCACTATCAAATAAATCCCCAAAGTTTGTAAAATCAAGTGAACAAGCTGTTAAAAAATGTGCTTAAACGTTTTCAGGTTATTATTAATGCAAAACATATTTTAACAGCTTAATATATTCACGCAGCTAATGTATTCATGAAACATTATCCAGGTCCGTGTACGTTCACCCAACTTCACAGAGAAGCAAATGCATTCCCGAGGTAAGCCTCCTGGGACTCGATAGCTGCCGGTTCAAGATAGTGGAGGGCGTGGGACATGTACCTGCTTACCTTTGTTAGACATCAGTTGTCCCCATCCTCCGTCATCCATCACCCACCTATAGCAGTATATTGTACTACAGAGTATTGCTTTCAGTGTAATTTATTAACTAATGAGAATGGTCAATGGCAAAAGCACATAATGAGAAATTGGATTAATGAGCATGGATCACATTTATAGCAAAAAATATCATAACGTTTTGTTTATTCATTGCATCTTTCCATTTTCTTTAGTTCTCGTCTTTTTTATTAGAAACATCCGCTATTATGTGAAAATTTTAAATTTCACATAATAGCGGATATGTAATGTATAGTAATAATATCACATAATAGCGGATATGTAATATATATGATAATTTTCACATAATTTAAAAAAAATTTGTGAAAATTATCATGTTCCCGCAGTTTCGTCTTTCTTATAGATGTAATTTCTTAAATATGTTTTCCGCACTGGCAACTATCAAGTTCTCAGAATGCTGCCTTTCAGTACAGCATAAGATCTGCAACATGCTTCAGAACTATAATAGTAGTTTCTTAATATATTAAGAAATTTTACAACAATGCATTTCTTAATGACTTTATTTAAATTTTTGATAGAACATTGAACTGATGCAATTTATAACACATTTAATTATACATTAATTAATAGCGTACCTAAATGATAATATTCATGGGAATCTGTAACATTATTACATTTAATAAATGACGTTTCTATTATTACGTACGCTCGGAATAAAAAATTCTTGTATTTTGTAAATTTGTTTAATAAATACCCTATTGAAGGGTTTAATTTAAATTAATAATATGATTTTTTATACTAAAATTTGTTTAAATATTTCTGAACTCAGAATGTTCAACTTGTTCAAATATTTCTAATCTTAAAATGCGCAAGAACCGGTTCCTGAAGTTTAAGCAAAATGTCTAAGATAAGATAAGAAATACTGCCTGAGAATTATATATTTGTATACTGAACTACATCTTTAAAGGTGCAGAAAGCATTCAGCATAATGGATGTCGGATCACTGCTCACAGCGTGATTTTAACAGGAAGATAGCATAAATTTTTCCTGTTAAAATACAGGGTTTTATAAATGAATAGAGCGGTTTTAAAAATTAATAAATAAATACATGTATTGCATATTTAGCAAACCTTATAGCATGAACAGCGGCAACTGTCCAACAATGCAATTATTACAATCCTTCAATATGTGCACTGGTCACAGACCGCACATCTACACGGTAATCAAATTCTTCCCATACTCGGTGTAGCGTGTCCCCCGTGACGGGCTGCAGTGCATGCTTTATCCGACCACAAACTTCCTCAACAGACACTGGCATTGGCGGTACATAAACTCGGCCTTTAACAAACCCCCAAAGACAGAAATCACATGCTGTTAAATCCGGAGAAAGGAATAGCCAGGGAAGAAGCTTGTTGTCTGTTGTTACAGTACGTCCAATCCAGCATGGTGAACAACACGACTAAGAAGCTCTCGTACATTCCTGTGAAAATGGAGCGGTGCACCATCCAACTGAAAAATGTAATCATCACAATTGGTGTTTAGCTAGGGTATTTCCAACATGTTTAGAAATCAAGTCACCGATCGTAGCTCCTTGTTCGAAGAAAAATGGGCCGTGCACCTTCTCGCAGGCCACCGCACAGAAAACGTGCACGAAACTCACGTTGCTTTTAAACTGGACTTCTCAATCTGGGTACCTAAAAACGGAGCGCACAGGAAAAAACGCACCATTCATTTATATGCACCCTGTATAGGACAGCGAACCAATGACGCAAGTGATTTTTTGTACTTGACCATATTTTGCAACGTTGATTGGTTGAGGATTAGATGAAGTTGTTTTTTGTTGGCTTTTATTGCTACCGGCAAGTTCAAAACTGTGCATTTTCGGCAAACCAAAATATTCTTATTGTTGTCAAGAAAATAAATTGTTTCAGTTATAATATATTTTGGTACGTTAGTAATTTTTTATTTGTATTACTCTGATTTTAGCTATTATTCATAGCTTCTAAGTAGTAACATAAGGACTAAGCTGCTGAAACATTGCTAAGTAGATACTATAGCTAACTCGTGATTAGATCTAATTTATACTTGGCTATATTGTAAATTAAAACACAAAATTTTAATAACTGTATTTACAGTTTCGACCGTATTCTACTATAGTTTCTGCTACATAATTCTCACAGTTTTTAAATGTTCTAAAATAGTATTAAAATCAAAAATATCAATAATAACTAAATGCATTAAAGCGAATCGCCCCCCAGCGGCCAAGCGGTAAAGTCGCTGAATACTGGTAGTTCGGTCCGAGGTTCGAATCCCACGAACGGGCTGGCTGCATGTGCGTTTTCGTGGTTTTCCTATGTGTAACGTGTACACGAGTCAGTTTCCCTTAGAATGTCCTCCACGAAGGCATCCCTTCTCTTAGGCGGATAGTCCTCAAGGCTTTGCCACAATCACATAAAAGCTAAAAGAAATTAAGACAAATCTCAGTCTGTGATTGGTGACGGTTTGAAAGAAAGGTGTCTATCTATTTTAAGGAAGTCAGGATTCAGAAATGCAAAAATATCCCCATAATTAATAGGAAAACATCAGTTCCGTACTTATGCTCAAAGAGCAAAATTACCCAGAATCCTTTTTTTAGTAGGGTTAAGTAATCAGATTGATCTTTGACTAAAAATAATAGGATGTACACTGAATAAATCTCTTGAGTATGGCAGTTTCTTCTTGATGAAAATCATTGGCCACGATTAAATTTTTCTTCTTAAATGAACGTATTTTAGACAACATATAATTGAATGTTTTTCTATCTTCAAATGACATTGTTCTTCTGCTTTGAACGAACGTCAATTCAAGAATGAAATTTGCTTCACTCTATATTTGTTAGTTTACTCTCTTTTAAACAAACTGTGTTCAGTTAAAAAAATGAGTATTTTTAACTAAGAACATTTTATGATAAGTGTAAGCAGGAATTAAATCCTAAAAGAATTCTTCCACGAACTATCTTAACTGACAAAAATGTTTAATATTGCAAATTGCGATAACTGACATTGAATGGGATGAATAACATTAAACAAAGTATTGAATGACTCAAATTTAAGAAGGCTCATTAGATTAAACATTAAACTTTGTATTCTTTCGCAAAGTTTTTGTTTCTTTAATTGTCGAAAGTGATAGTTTTTGCTCCATTGCATCGCAATCCATCAAATCATGTAGATAGCAGACTTTTTCTTACATATATCTCTAAATTGATGGTAGGATGACCTCTTTTGAGAAAATGAAGCTTCCGAACTTAAAACATTTCCCCCCTACAAGCCACAGAACCAGTGACGCAGTGATGATAAATACCTGTCTAAAACATGACCCATCATTACTGCCCATTTATCACTATAAAGCACTTTCTGAAGAAAATGATTCTTCAGCCCGTCAGTCTACTTTTCAATAGATCTAAGCTTGATGCCTTAATTTAGGGAGAATTTCTGTCTCAATAAAATGACAGCAAAGTTTTTGAGAAAGGCCAGTCTGTCATTTACTTTTCAGTATAAAATTGCCATTGCAATGGTTCAGTAAAACAAGTACATTTCTGGCCCCATTTCTAATCGATCGTTGTGGCGTTTACAGCTCAGCATCATTGAAAGCGTATGTAATATGAAGAATATAAAGCTTCCTAAGTGGCATGGCCGTCTTTATCCGGTCACAAAATTTTATTTTTGTCTCCTGGTATATATTAGTTTATGGTTTAAAATTTTTTGCTCTCTCACTTACTTTAAAGATGAAAGTATAATCTTAATAAGTTTATGAAAACGTAATTGTATAAATTTAGCTGTTAATGCGGTTTCAGTACAGCAGATAAAAAAGTAGGTAACAAAGGCCCGTGCCACTCAGAGGTTTAATAGAAGGAACTTCCTCTAATAAGGCTTTAAACCTATTATAACTAGAATAATTCTCTACTTATACACCGGGAAAAGTGATGAAAGGAAAACAATGTATAAATCAGATGCGTGTGTGCGTATGTAAAAGACGATGCAATAATGTAATTCGAGACAAAATTAAGTTTAAAAATAGACTACCAATATTGTAATATGTAAAATAAGAAAGATATTAATAGTGAGATTGATTAATATTTAACATTTATAAGTTAAAATACTGTGCATAGGCTCTTATAGTCTTCAAATTTTGATTCCAAGGAAGAAACGTAAGGAAAAATATTGACTTACATTCCATACACGATACAATTTTTATGATACAAAATAGCATATTTATGAAGGGAAAGTTGCCCTAAGAATTTGTAAAACCATTAGAAGATTTTTGGAGCAGTAGACGTAAAAACATATGCAATGACCTCGCCGGAACTCGAACCTGAACCCTCGAATACACACCGAGGGTGCTACCGTTACACCCCAAAGGCATGAACAAAGGAGAAAGGAAATACCTCACAAACTCTCCCTTTTAGGGAACCCAATCGCCAAATTCTGGTGGTGAAGAATTCTCATCCACGCCTTTTAAGTTCGGGCGCCAGTGTAGAGACATTGTATGATTTTTAAAGCAGGAGACGTGAAAAATGTACAATGCCCTCCCCGAAACTCGAACCTGAATCTCTCGAATACGCGCCCAGTGTGCTACCGTTACACCACAATGTCATGTAGAAAGGAGGGAGAAAATACCTTATAAATTTATTGTGTGACATCATAGAAAACAGTGAGTGAACCAGGGTTATGCTGTGGAATACGTAGGTATTGCCCTAGAACAGTGGTCTCGTGCTGAAATTACATGCCGGCTCGAATACACGATCTGAAAATAGGTAAACTGGTAGAATTTTTATTTTATTTAATTTTTTTTATAAAAGGAAAATTTTTCCAAAAAATTAAAAGTATGTTCAGTTTATTTCCCATTTGGCTTAATAAATTTTATCATAATATGCATAAACAATAATGATTGATCATATCTCAAAGGAGAAAATTTGAATTCATATTTATTTTCTATATAAAATCCGAAGTTTGGCATCCGCAAGATATTTTTGTTGATTACACTTTGTAATTCAAATATACTACTGATAGCTAAATATTAAATGGTTAGGCTGACATTTATTTCAAATAATTCTAACATGTTTGATAAATCATTAAATAACTTACTTAAATTTAACCTAAAAATTAAAAAGAGTATATATATGAAAGTTTCCAAAGTTTTCGGAGAAATGTTTTAGAATAAATAATGGGAACATAGTCATTTTCTGAAGTTTATTACATTTTCCTTCGATGCATAAATAAAAACACTTATGTTTGTATGTTAATAATTATAAGCTTTTTTATTTCTTACTACAGCTTGCTCCTTGATTCTGAAGCTTGTAGTTTTGGAGATAAATAACCAGAAACTATCTTCATCACGGATTGTAGATAATCGGATTCTATTTTTTTTAAAATTTTCATCTGTGAAAGAAAAACTGTTAACATATTACCAAAGAAGCGCTGTTCGTATGAAAAATTCGGAAAGGAAACTATTTGCTTTTAGACATTTACAAATAAAAGTTACTGAAATCTGCATTAGATTTATAGCACACTGTTAATTAACTAGCTCTATTTACACGTTTAAATCTAGTGCACCTTTCCATGCTCGTTTTTAACGAAACGAACCTCAAGAAATTAATTTAAACTCAGGTGTCAAGTAATCAAAAGCCTAAATCTTTGCGACAAATGCATAACTTAAATTATTCACAGGCAACGCAAAATTCCTTCGGAATCGCATGAAGTCTGCAGTCCATCATTTTAAGACTACTTATCTAGAATATTGTTGATTATGATAGCTAAAACGATAGCTGTACTTACAGTTTGTAGTACGAACAGACAGAGAATAAGAACTTGTGTTAAAACCCTCTGAGTGGCAGGGCCTTATATACACGGGCTACAATAATTTTTGTGATACTTGTAAGAACGTATAAATAAGTGCATATTGAAATATGTCCAAGGAATTAAGCTTATACTTTAAAAATACATTTATACAGGTATAAAGCATCAGGGGTATTTTGGCACTAAAACCAAGAAAATATCTTTTTCTCATGGCAGTTTTCGGAAATTTGGGCTTTCTTAGTGAACTCCATGCCAGCCAGAGGGTTAATAAAACGCTGCTTAATGAATATGTTCCCTTCACATTTTGAAGAAAGCAGCACAAAACTATATAGATAAGAATGCAGTAATTTTGTATTTACTGAACACTATTTAAATAAAAAATTGCTAGAACATATTTTTATTTTCCAGGAGTTGTCATGGGCTGCCCGTGGAAGTACAAATGAGTTATCAAATTTAAAAATTGAACGACTTGTTTGTAATGTGTCACCTGCGCATTGTATTGAAATTTTTGTATAAAGTATGCGAACTTTACGGAAATGTACAAGGTAACTCAAATTTCAGAAATTTTAATTAAGCACTTTATTACTATCATAACTTACATAAATACACTGTTCGACATTAAAAATGCAGCACCAAGAAGGAGTGGTCAGAAATTTATGCAAATTTTAGAGTAGACGCACGTCACTGAGTTATGCGTATGATGTGAAATGCGCAGCTCACCGAAGCATGTGAAGTAAGATATAAGAGAAGGAACGTGCATATTCGTGTCGTTATTTCTGTCAGACAAATTATCGAAGAACGTTCCTTTGTCCCGGAGGATACGTGTAATAGGAGAGAATGCCAGGCCGCTGTCAACGAAGGCACAGCAGATAGACGATTTTACGAGGGGTATGGTGATCGGACTGAAAAGGGCGGGTTGGTCCTTACGTCAAATCGCAGCTGATACGCACATGGATGCGAGCACGGTGAACGGCTATGGTGAACATGTTGGAACAAGGAAATGTGGGAAAAAGGAGGGGTGCAGGTGCAGCCAGAGTGGCGTCAGTACGCGTGGATCGACGCATCCACCGACAAGCTGTGGCGGTCCCGCAAGTCACTTGTACCACGATTCTGCAGCATGTGCAAGATGCCTAGACGTTTTTCTTCGTGGATCGCTGTCCGTGGTGGTCCTACATCCTACTGAGCTGACGCCGTTCTCGCTCTGTATTCTGACTATCATTTTGAAATAAAGATTACTTATTGCTGCTTGCTCTCTCTGTCTTTTTTCCAAATTTCATCACTTTCTGACCACTCCTTCTTGGTGTTGCATTTTCAATGTCGAGCAGTGTATGTGTAGATGAAAATTGCTTTTATTTTTAGCTTTTAATGAAAAGCACTTCCAGCTGTGTCTTCTTCCAGCTCTTGCACGTATCATTAAACACAGGATTGAGAGGTTTCGAAAAATTCGCTAATTTTATGAAATTAGAGAGATATTTTGTTAATTCACTTTAGTTGTCTGTCTCATCATCCCATTCATTATACAGAGTTTTCTGATTATTTTGCGCAAATAAACTGAACAAAAGGCTACAAAGCTTGAACTTACTTCTAAATTGAAACGATATAAATTTGATTTAGCAGTAGCAACAGAGAAAAGGGAATCAGCAGCTATAAGGAATTTGTCGAAAGAAATAACTCTGATGGTTGTATCTTATTAAGTACGATTTCGCTCTTCCTCTTATGTGTCTTTACTGATAGGCATATCTTTCTAACTTATTAATCAATTTGCATCTTCCAAACCTGTTTGATTTGAAACTGAGACCTGAAAACTGAGGAAGAAACTGGATAAACTGG
>KK112710.1:0-26043 GCA_000611955.2 Stegodyphus mimosarum | reverse complement strand
CTGCTGAAAAATTGCATTAGGCAGCCCCTGAAGGTGAGGGATTACCACCGGCCACAGTACATTATCCAAGCATCGTTGGGCCGTCATAGTGCCCAGAATACGAACTAGAGGTGACCTGTAATCGTAGGCAATAGCGCCCCAAACCATTATGCCACCTTGTCGGGCGGTGGGGCGTTCCAGAGTTACTGCCGGATTAGATCTGTCTCCACATCGACGCTACACATGTATGCGGCGACTGTCACTGGATAAACAGAAGCGTGACTCATCTGAGAACACGACGTTTCGCCATTCTGTCATCTACATCGCTCCAGTCTGGCACCATTCTAAACGTTGGCGCCTATGCTGTGGGGTCAATGGCAGTCTTCTTAACGGACGCTGTGAGTGCAAGCCACGTTCAGCCAATCGACGGGAAATGGTTCTCGTCCACACGGGAACATCCAGGGTATCTTGCACATGCTGCGGAATCGCGGTACAAGTGACTTGCGGGACTGCCACAACTTGTCGGTGGATGCGTCGATCCACGCGGGCTGACGTCACTCTGGCTGCACCTGCACCCCTACTTCTTCCCACATTGCCTTGTTCCAACCATGTTCACCATAGCCGATGCACCGTCCTCGCATCCATGTGGGTATCAGCTACGATTTGACGTAAAGACCAACCTGTCCTTCTCAGTCCGATCGCCATACCCCTCGTAAAATCGTCTATCGGAAGTGCCTTCGTTGACGGCGGCCTGGCATTCTCTCCTATTACACGTATCCTCCGGGACAGAAACCAACTTTCTTCGATAATTCGTCTGGCAGAAATAGCGACACGAATACTGCCCATTCTGCACGTTCCTTCCCTTATATCTTACTTAACGTGCGTCTGAGAGCTGGGCATTTCACACCATTCGCATAACTCAGTGACGTGCGTCTACTCTAAAACTTGCATAAATTTCTGACCACTCCTTCTTGGTGTTGCATTTTCAGTGTCGAGCTGTGTATATGCAGCAATAGATAATTTTTACATTAAAAGACAGTATTTCTTTTTTCCGTAAAATTCGCCAAACAAGGTAGTTACGATAATATGTAAGTACGTAGGTAGCCGTGCATTTATTCTTTTTCATAAGAATACCCACGCTCGAGGCCTGCAAAAACATTTGTTAAGAAACTTCCCTCGACGTATTTGACAAGAAAAAGAAGTAAAGTTTTTAACAGTAATGACTAAAGATATTTAGCATATTACCGTTTATTAATGTATGGTATTAAAATATATTAAAAAGTGTTATCTTTGATAAATTTTCATGATACAATCTAATTCAAATATAAAGTACATAACTAATAACAGTATATAAGCGAGTTAGGTTGTGTATTCGTTGATATGTTTCCTCCTTTATAAATTATGTAATCTTTGAAAGGGGGAGGCTTCTCTAGGGAGAACAGCGCTAATTTAATTTTTATAATCAATAGTTTCGAGAAGAAGCCAAGTTAAATAATTTCCAAAACAAAAGAAAATAAAAATATTGCATTAAGAAGGAAGATAAAAAAGAATAATTGCTATGTGTAAGTTTAAGACTATAAATAAGTTTTGCTGCAATGTATTGAGGAAATTTGAAAACTGTTTCGCAATAAAAATTGCATTGCAGAATAAACACAGTAAAATTTATTCTTTAAAATGATTGAGCTTATTATTAAAACAATATCCTTCAGTAAATTAAACGGTTGCATTCAGCATGAAATGTTTTAATGCATATTTTATTCCAATTTCGCATAGATGCGAATTAAGAGGTCAAAATGTACAAAACCTCTTTTTATCTTTTTGTCTCAATACTAATTTAAATACCTGAACATAAGTAATCCATTTATGATCTGAAATATAATAAAGTATGAAATATAATATATTGTATAAGGAATTGATTAAAATTATGGAGCGTATTTTCAGTGATATTTCTCAGTCGACAGAATGACATAATTGTCTTGTATAAACTGCCGTTTTCTTTTGAACTTTTTCCACTTTTGGAATCATTTGTAAGTTTAGCAACAAAAAAAAATGCTTCAATTTTAGTGACGGCCCTCCATTTCTCTTTAGAACGATTTGGTGCGTTAAAAAATTACAGAAACGTTTATCTTCTTTGAAAGAAAGTATGCCATTAATGATTCGATAATAAACGATCATAAAGAAAACGATTAAGAATAAAAACTTTCATTGAATAAAATTGGATGACTAAGGAAAAAAAGTTTCTGATAGCAGGTCACTGTTAAATAAAATTCCGAAGTTTAATATCAGGGTGCTAGTGATTTATTTTTTTTCAGCGAAATATGTAAAATGTATTATTCCATGGGCAAGTGATAGTCTGTTAAAAGTGATGGATAACCAGATATTTTTTTAAAATTTTAATGTTAATGAATACACGTAGAACTTTTTACTATACATTCATTTATGTATTGAGTTTAGGATTATCGGCCCAGTTTATGTCGAGTGACCATATTCTTATTCATATGCCAATAATTATATTTTAGTCCAAAGGCGCAATTTGATCAGAGGGACTATTAATTTCGTTTTGGCATGTTGTGTTGATTCACTAAAAGCGGCGTTTCACTTTTCAAATTGTTGCCACAAATATTATCGCCCTGTATTATATTTAAATAAATTAAATAATGAAGAATCTGCATAAATGTATATATGGTTCTTGTAGTATGATAAAATAAAGGCACCTGGAGCCATCAAATTTTGAATCTTAAACGTTTCCACCCGAATATGGGCAACTGGAAGCCCAAATTTGAAATTTGGAATTTATTTTGTTATAGATTTCATATTTTGTAAAACTTTAACGAATTTTTGATTAACAAACTCAAGAATTCCAATACGAACAATGGCAACATTGTTTGTAATGACGAATTCCAATACGAACAATAGTAACGTTGTTCGTTCGAAAAACATTTTTATATCCAGCGCGTGAGATTTTGTATCGGAAATTCTAAACATATTCTCCTTTTAAAATTATTTTGCGATATTGTTGTTGAACTGAATTTTATGCTTTGAGTAGGTAGAATATGATATTTAATAAATAAAGGTAACACAGAAAACGTTAATAAACGCTGGACGTAATTTAAAATCTGAAACACCTCAGATTTTTTTTCGTTAGATTTTTATAATTTCTATTAATTTTATAATAGAAAAGGAGAAGAGAAAAAGATGTGAGTCTCGTGGATTCAATAAGCTCATCAGTATTTAATCATAATAAACAATGTTTTTAAGCCAAACATCGTACATAACGAAGTTTGTGATTATTTTCATGGGTTGATTTAATTTTACTGCTCATTGTGGCACAATATAATTGATTCTCCTTTGTTTAATATTCATTTAATATAAAAAAAAATCTGAAAGGTTTCAGATTTAAATTACGTGCAAAGGGGCGTTTTTTTCAACATTTTGTGTGTTACCTTTATTTATTAAGTATCATGTTCTTCGCACTTAAACCATAAAATTCAGTTCAACAGCAACATCGCAAAATAATTTTAAAATGAGTCTATCTTTAGAATTTCAGATACACAGTTCCTCGCGCTTTAGATAAAAAGACTTTTTTCGCCGTAGAGTGTTGTCATTGCTCGCTTTTAAATCGTTTGAGTTTGCTCATCAAAAATTCGTTAAAGTTTAACAAAATATGAAAGAGATAATAAAACAAATTCCCAATTTGTGCTGCCAGATGCGCATATTCGGGTGGAAATGTACGTTATTCAAAACTGGATGGCTCTAGGTACCGTTGTTTTATCACATTTTGAAAAATGTACATACATTTATGCAGATTCTTCATTATTTAATATAATACAGGACGATAACTTTTGGCGGCAACAATTTGAAAAGTGATACAGCCATTTATAGTGATTCAACGCAAAATCGCAAAACGAAAACAATAGTCCTTCAGCGACAAAGCCCCTTTGGACTAATAAAAAATTTATTATTTAATAAATAATGAATTATAAAATAATAATATGTTATTTATTAACCCAAAGGGCCGTTTGTCTAAAAGGGCTATTATTCTCGAAATGGTATTTTGCCTCGAATCACTATAAGCGTTGAATTCGTTTTCGAATTGTTTCCACTAAATATTATCGCCCTGTTCTGCTCCCCAGAATGAGAAACAAGCACCAACCACTTAATAGCAACGTGATCTCAAAGACTCATAATAACTGTCCTCCAAAAGGACTAGCTAAAATGCGAGCTATCAGTTTATATTGTACCTGTTCCTGCATCCACTGGAAACATACCATTGTGACACTGGTAAAATGTTCACATACTCCAAGAGGAGAAATGTATCGTGACAGGGGTGCCTTCAACTTTTCAAACGCCACCTTAAACAGGTAGCAGTATCTACACCAGGTATAACGTGCCAATTTCACATGTCAACTGAAATAGCTAAACATTGAACTGTGCAATAATTTCAAAATTCATGTTAAAGTAATGAACCCATGGACCTCTAAACTCTGAATATTGAACTTGGACCAAATGGAACACTACCTACCTAACTACCATGCAACATTCAATACATAATTCGAATATAACACCCTAGGTATCATAAAGCATATGTTATGCCAAAACCAACAAGTTCTATAATAAACATAACTTCTTGCATTGTAAATAATTTGTAACAGTATGTTAACGCTATGTCCTATGTGTTGAAGTATATTGTAACATTATGTTGTGCTATGTCCTATATATTGTTAGTGCTATGTCCTATGTGTCGAAGTATATTGTAACATTATGTTGTGCTATGTCCTATATATTGTTAGTGCTATGTCCTATGTGTCGAAGTATATTGTAACATTATGTTGTGCTATGTCCTATATATTGTTAGTGCTATGTCCTATGTGTCGAAGTATATTGTAACAATATGTTGTGCTATGCCCTATATGTTGTTATTGCTATGTCTTATGTTTACTGCAATCAGGTCCCCTGTGGAAGGGGCGATGCCAGCCAACAAGCTCTATAATGAACATAGCTTCTTGCATTGTAAATAATCTGTAACAGTATGTTAACGCTATGCCCTATGTGTTGAAGTATATTGTAACATTATATTGTGGTATGTCCTATATATTGTTAGTGCTATGTCCTATGTGTTGAAGTATGTTGTAACAGTATGTTGTGCAATGTCCTATATGTTGTTAGTGCTATGTTCTATGTTTACTGTAATCAGGTCCCCTGTGGAAGAGCCTGTACGCTAGAGAGGTAGTGCATGGGGCTGTACCATATTTGTCAATGGCGATGGCGTGGTGCTCCCTGTACTTGTTCCTGTCCTGAATTATATTCAGAGAAATTAAATAATGAAGAGTTTGAAAAAATGTACGCATGTTTCTGACATTGAGAAAAAACAAAAACGGTACCTAGAGCCATCCAATTTTGAATAACGTAATCTTCCACTCGAATATCGGCAAGTGGAAGCCATAGTTTCGAATTTGCTTTATTATCTAGTTTATATTTTGTAAAACGTTAACGAATTTTTGATTAAAAAAATTCAAAGATTTCAAAGCTAGTATTAGCAAAACTGTACCGAATGAAACATTTTTATCTCTAGCATTCGAGAGTGTCTATTAAAAATTCTTAAGTTATACTGTTTTTAAATAGTTTTAGTGCAGAGAACTGTTAGCCAAAATGTTTTTGAAGCATGCATGTGTGTGTAAATGAAAAAACATCCCCTTTTGGTGTAATATAAAATTTGAAAGCTTTCAGATTTTTATTTGCTTATTATTTAATTTCGTTTTCATTTATCTTTAAGTTTCAAAATGTATATACAGCTTTAAGCTCTCTACTTGTTACGCTTCCCTTCTCATTTCCACGCATTTTATAATGTAGCGAGATTAAAGTATTCGCTTTTTCGATTAATTAGAGAATCGGGGACTTGCAAGTACATTTTATGTTTCAGAAGATTTAATACGTTATCTAATAATTGTGGGTCATAAAATTTTTTTCATATGCTATGTTTCTACTTCTGATGCTGTGAGCGTGAGCAAAATAGATATTGCCAACTCAGTCAGGTTACTTTTGTATTCGGATTTGAAAAATCTTCATGGTAGAAAATTCTGATTCATTCAGAGAAACACCGTTATACTTTCAGACGTTGATATCGTTTTTGTTTGAGTATTTGTTATAAACTACTTCCCATAAATCAGATTAACGTTTTATACTGTGTTGGTTCAAGTACATACACATTGCAGTTGAGAGAGATCTGAGAAATTTCTATTTATAGCCGAAATTTTTCAAAATCTTAAATCCTACGCTTAAATTTTTACATCAATCTCTCCAGGCAGTATGGAAGATATATGAAGTTTAAATGGCTTTTAATAAAATATTTCTTCAGTTAGGTTAGATTGCTTAAATATGGTAAAGCCAAAATCACTATCTACCTTGGACGAGGAAAGCCTTCGTAGAGAACTTTCTGTGGGACACTGGCTCATATTCACCTTACATGCCATCACTTCAGTGCCTGTCCTTGAATTGCGGCGGTTGCTGGTGACGTTTTGTATTTTCCCAACTAGATAAAGCAAGAATTGCGAGTCTACCTGTTCAAAAATATGATTACGCAACTTCTGTGCCGGTTTCATGGACGCTCGCATGGTGTCCATAATGTATTCAAATTCATCCATGGATTTACTGGTGCCTGTGAACCCCGCGATGTTGAGGGACGAGACTAAATGTTGAATTTTCTTGAGGCATGGTCCTTACTTCTCTTCGGGGGCCACTAAAAGTTTATAAATCTTGTTTGCAATCATGAACTGTAACTAAAGTTTAGATAGACTGGCACCGAATAATTGCTAATTCTGAAACAGCAGCTGAAATTCTAAAAGGGTGTAAAACACCCTTTATAAGAACCCTAAATCAGAACCCCTAAATAAGAAGGCTCACTTAGTGTTTACAACTCAGCAAACCACTTGTGGCGAGAAAATGTAAAGTAACAGTAAGTTCAAAACGCAAAATTTAAATTCAAATCAGCTAGTAGCCGATAGCTACACAAATCAGTTAACAGGAAGATGATTCAAAACTTAACCGGAGTGGATATTTAATTATCGGCAATTATAATGCAGTGCCGAAGACTGCAAACCTTATCTTACCTAGCAACCTAGTTACGTAGGCTCTGTCTTACAATTTAAAAACCTCACTTTAAATACACACGAACTAATTTGTATTCTGGCGGGAAACGGAAGAGAGAAATAACAGTAAATATTCCAAACATAAAATAATGTTTAATTAACATAAAATAACCTGACAAATGTTAAACAGTGGTCGCTTTCTTCATAATAATCGCTGATACAATATCTATAAAATAATGGTTTAAAACAAGGTAATTTGAATATATGGAAACGCTTTAATGTTTTAATCATATTAGTATGAAAAGTAGGTGTCACTTTGCAAAATTAATTCTTTTAGGTATTTGACAGCTGTAGTTACATAAGAAACGTAGGAATTTATGAAGTGTAAAAAGAATTTTATGGCAATTAAAACCATTTTAAATTTCTGCAGTAATCAGTAAAATATTACCTTTATTTTGTCCCATTATCATCTGCGGTTTGATGGATATAAAGTACCTTTTTTTCGAGCTTCAATGAAACACTCGCCGTGAAGGGCAAGAAATGCTAATGCTCTGTGGGCCAAGCAAATTTCAGCTTATATAGGTTACGTCCGAAGCAAAATAAGAGAAAGACTCCGTTTCCTTCTTCTCGCCGAATTAATGATCTTTATAACTGAAGTTAAGGGAGGTGTTTCTTGTGCCCCGAATTTGTGAATGTAACTTTCAAAGCTGATAGTTGAATTATGCATGATATTCATCCTAATGTTATCTAGATTTATTAAGCGGTTAAATTATTAAAAATTCCTGAACGTCATGGTTTTACTTTGAGTTTATAGTTATTGCATATGTAGCCAGCGAAGTTCGCGAAACTCGAACTTCAGACCGCACTACCAGTGTTCAGCGACTTTACCGCTCTGCCACTGGTGGGCTCAATATTGCAAAGAAAATTACCTGTAAGAAAATTTTGCAAAGAAAAGTGAGTCTAATGTACTATTCTGCGTAAAATAAGAAAATTTAAATTTAATGCTAATAAGATAGATTCAATTATGTGTCATACACAACCAGAAAAAAAATAAGTGAAAAGCATTTCGTCTCATATTAACATAAATTCCTGAAATGAAATGTGAGTTACTTTATAAAAAAATTTTTATGAAAGCACGTTTTGAAACTGGTATACCTATTACGAATTGCTTAAGGAAGTTTTCAAATATTTTACAACTTACCCCTTCGGCGATTTTATCTATACTTCGAAGATTTCGCGTAAAAGTATATTGTAGTGAAAGCAGAAAATGAAAGGCTACATCATGGGGAAAGCGAAAAAGGGATATGCTGTATTATTATGAAGCCAAAAGTCGGTATACAAAGCATAGCATTTAGATGGGGGAGGAAAGGGAAAATAACGAAATACTACAAGATCGTAACAGCGTGTGATTGAAAGGAAATCAATAATAAAACATCCCATCTCACAACACTGCAGAAATTCCATTTTACGCTTCAGAATTTCAAAAAGCTTTTCATTTTTCTTCTTTATTATTATTACATGTTTTATTTTTTTATTCAAGATCCGTCTCGGAAAGTTTGTGAGATGAAATATATTTCTCCTCATCCATTTGCTTCTTAACTGACAATGCAATCAATAGGTATTTGCCGAATAAATATTTCGCGATATTAATTAGTTCTTCAGCTAATGAAGTTAATTGAAATCTACATAATTTGTGTTACGTTTAGCTATTAGACACTCACACACACACATGCATATATATGTAAGATATAACAAAATGCGATAGCTGCTGTAAGAAATGCTCGGCTACCTCAAAATTAACTATTTTAAATCTGGTGTTCTCACCCCTAAGTTCGTCTATTCTCCCAAATTCGAGATGTTTCCACGTTACATGACAACCTAAAATTAACCAATAGCAGTTTAGCTGTGCTTAGTATAAGTACTTTTTGCAGGCAACTACATCATTCCTTTTCGTAACTTCTACTTTGCTAACATACCCCGCTGCTTTACTGTTCTGTCTAAGATGTTTACGTCGTAATTTTTAAAACAGTGTGCATCAAATTATCGTATTTAACTATGATTGGATAAATATCTACCAAGGTGTTTTTATATTTGTGAAAATTAAGATTAGTGATCCCTCAAAATCCAATTTTGTTATTTTCATCATCTTATCTTTCACCCTCAAACACTACGACTGTCGAATGCTAAGAGTACCAGTGTCGTCTACGCACTTAAAATATCACACGCATATATACAGGGTGTTTCAGAGATCATGGGACAAACTTGGAGGGGTGGTGGAACGTAACATGCATTTTTTATAGGAATGTAGGGTCTAAAGTGACGGGTGAATGCATGAACGCAAATCGACACGAGAGGAAAATGTGTTTATGTACAAAATCAACGCAAAGTGCTTCTTTGCAGCAATACAGTATTCACAATAAATGTTCAAAAAAGGGAACACTAACAGTAATAGGAACCATAGCTGAGATTGGCTGGCAATGCAGCGGTAGAGGGCAGTAGTGAGCCGGACAAACCACGATGCGATGCATTAGAGGATCATTCGCAACTCTGATGTCGAGCATGATGGGTGAGTTTACGCACAGGAAAAAAGGCTGACATGCATCTCATGTATGGCGCTGCTAATGGGAACGGCATAGCAACGCTACGGTTGTACCAGGAACAGTTTCCGAACAGGCGCATGCCGAAGCGCACAATGTTCGAGAGGTTGCCTCGGTCTCTGTATGAAAACGGGCCATTTGAAGCCACCTCTGACACTAGGAGTGAAAGAAGAACTGCACGACAACTTCGCATTGAAGAATCCATCTTGAACGTTGTGCATAAATCACCTCAGACAAGTACAAGAGCTATTGCACGTCGTCTGCAGCTGAGTCATTCAACCGTTTGAAGAGTATTGAAAGAAAAAGGTTCGCACAGATACCATTCGCAGAGAGTCCAAGCCTTGCAAGAGACAAATTACCCTCTTCGAGTTCATTTCAGTCATTGGTTCTTGCAGCAGTGTGAGGTGCAGGCTGATTTCCCATCGGATGTGCTATTCACGGACGAGGCAACTTTCTCACAGAACGGCATCTTCAATAGACACAACATGCACGTCTGGGCAACTCATAAACCACACGACACACGTCCACGTGCATTCCAAACTCACTTCTCCGTGAATTGTGGACGGGTTAACGACTACCTCACAGGCCCATACCTCTTACCTGTTTGTACAAATGACTTATGTTATCTTATTTTCCTGCAAGAGGTGCTACCGGAATTGCTGCAGGATGTTCCGGCTGTCGTTCGTGATGGCATGTGGTTCCAGAATGATGGTGCACAGCCCATAACCACTTGCGAGTCCGCAATTACTTGAATGAGACATTTCTGGGCCGATGTATTGGCCGTGGTGGACCCGTTAGATGGCCACCCCATTCGTCAGATTTATCCAGCTTGGATTTTTTATGGGGCCATCTGAAGAGCATCATTTACGAGGCTCCCGTTGACTCACTGGAGGAACTCGTTGCACGACTATCCATTGCGACTGCAAGCGTGCGCGAAATACCTGTCGTTTTTTTCAAATGTTCGTCAATCTCTCCTGCGACGTTACCAAGCATGCATTACTGCTGGCAGTCGTAATTTTGAACATTTATTGCGAATTGCTGCAAAGAACTGTATTACTGTATTGCTGCAAAGAAGCACTTTGGATTGAATTTGTAGATAACCACATTTTCCTCTCGTGTCGTTTTTTTTGCGTTCCTGCCTTAATCCGTCACTTTAGACCCTACATTCCTATAAAAAATTGCATGTTTTAGTACGCTGCACCTCCCCTCCATGTTTGTCCCATGATCTCTGAAACATGCTGTACATGTGTGTGTGTGCGTGTTATTTCATAAATGTGTCGCATGTAGTTAATAGGCTGCAATGTTGTGGATAAGAAAATAAATCATTTTTGAATAAATAAGTAAAGATAATATATATGAAATATTAAGAGCTACATGCTTTATGTTATAAATTCTGTGACCTTGACATGGCGTAACCTTTGCAAATATAGCTAAATTAGAAGTGGATCTTACATTGTGGATAAGGTAAGATAAATTTATACTCCTTTCTTGAACTAAATGCAACTAAGAACGACTGGTCTCTGTTAAGAAACCCCCATAGTAGGAAAAAAAGACACAATCAATCTGCCACAGTAGAACTCTCTTACTTGGGCCGGAGATCTGGACGATAATTCCCAATTCTTAGCCTCAGCTCGTCTATCGAAAATTTCATTTAAGAGTTCTTCTAAAACACTATTAGTCTGGAGTACCGGGGAACCCCTCCGTATCTTAACCCCAAACGTTAAACTACTCCGAAAACCCCCACCAACGTCCCGGACCAGAAGGGTCACCTCTTCCTGTTGTTGCCATTTCGTTAGCGGTATGACCAAAACGTCTGAAGATCTGACTGATAGTCAAATTGCTCCCTTCAGTACTATGGGAGCTGCCCATCACATCAGGACATTACGAAGCAAACTCGGTGTTGTCCCACACCAAGCTACATAACCATCAGTTCTAGGTCTTACTCCAATACTCCGAGGTCAAACCGTATAAATGATGCAACCCTGTGCTCTAGAATCGCCAGGTTCATGAGTTTTACACCTTCGTAGCCAAGACTGCATACGTACAGATCCTAGCCAATACATTCACAGAGTTCTCTAAGTCGGCCCCCTAGGGGTAAGATTATGGATAAGAAGACTGGATGTGGAATAAGAAAATTGCACGCATCATCAAAATTTTTTCGTCATCAAATAGATGAAGCTAACTAGAAAAATATTTTCATACTATATACTCATATACTATTATATACGCATACTATATACTCATATAGCATAATATTTCATATTATATACTTTCATATTATAGACTAAATATTTCATACTTATATACTCATTTTTATACTTTTAAATTATCATTTACAAGTAGCTATCATATAAGGCGTTCTAAATGCTTACGGAGAGAATTTAAATTAATACGTTACAAATCTGTTATCTTATTACGAGTAAATTGATTACTAATAACGACTATAAATATAATTATTCATAATAATAACAGCAGCAATCATATAATCTGAAGAAAGTTACGGAATAATTTTTTACGCCTTTTGCATTTCGCTAAGTTCTACTTCAGTGAAGTTAATGTTAAAGAAATATTGAATTTTGCCTTTAAAAAAATAACTCACAGATATTCGAAATTTTGATTCTAGAAGTTATGTAACATTTCATTAAGTTTGCGTTAATTATTAATTTAGAAGTCAAATAACAAAAATCAGCGTTATATTTTCAAATTTTCACAGGACTAGTTTCTAGGAGTTAGTCTCTCTTAGTTTGGCCAATGTAAGTTAAACCACACTGGCAAGGAATCCTGTAAATACCCCAGGAATTTTGGAATGTGGTCCTTGAGTGTGGAACTCGGAATTTTATTGATGGGAGAATAAACCATCCGAATGTTAAATTTCTGTAAAATACGTGCAACGTTATAGCTAATTGATGGAAAAAAGAGAATGACAACAGAATTTTTATAATCTCCTAAAGCAAGAGTCTGCCTTTTGGTGTGTTGAGATGAGAATTTTTTAACTGCTTGATTAATAATGTTAATTGTTATCACATTGTACAGAAAATCATTGCGTTAATTGTTATAACATTGTACAGAAAGCACTTAATCGATCTGTATTGATATTCGTCTATAATGCACGAACATTGTATCTCTTTTAAAAATATCCAGACATTCAGTCCATAACAAATCAGTGCTTGTTTAACTGGAAATACATAAAAATACAAAAGAAAGATTTTTATTAACAGTTTTTTTTTAAATTTATTCAAAGCACATTCTGTCGAATAAGCCAATCTGAAATGTATATGATTTAAGAATCAGAAAATAATTCCATAAAATATTGACAAAAACGAGCTTAAAATGTTAATTTTTATTTTTACTTCAAGCTTCTTCATTAAACTAAATTGGTCGATAATTATTTCTGCTACGAGTAATTATCCAGAAAATGCAAAATACTCTAAAACGCTATCCTGTACGAGGATTATGAATAGTTTCAGTATCAAATAACGCACGTGCAGTCATATGATTTCATCTCAGACAAAGTGTGATGACAGATAAATGGTCCCAGGTTGCAATGAATAGCCGTATTATTTGCCACTGAATTGGAAAGAAAATTAATTTTGGAAATGCGTTTAAAGTGAAGAATCCATATAAATATTTGTTTAGCGTATACATATAATAGATGTCCTTTTGTATACCATCTCCAAGGAATAAAAACTCAAATAAAACCAGAATTAAAAAAACCTTTAGTCATTTTTTAATTAGTATTTTAAATTAGTATTTTCAAAACATCTTTTGCTTTAAAAATTTGTAAAGAAAAATGTAATCGCAAAAATACCAAGAAGTAAAACTTCTAAGTATTGAAAAAATATCTTTTATTATTGATCGCAGTAATAATCAATTTAAATTTCTGCAAGCAAATCATAGTACGACTAATATTTTTAATTTAAGTTGTTCACTAAGAGCTCAACTAAGCTAAACTAGAAACAACTAAAAGGGATGCTTACTTTAGAAGATATATCCCCGACACTCTCATTTTCAACCTCAAAGGTAAAAACAAAAGTTATACATTTTTCAATAAAAAGTAGTTCAAAATTAAAAGATCAGAATTGACCAAATCCTTAAAACTAGTATTTAATTTTGCTTTTAAAGAACAAACCCGGGAAGGAAATTAAAATTAATTTACTCGTCTGCTAAATTTAAAACGAAAAGGCTGAAAATGCAGCTATGTTCACGTATGGAATGTAAGGGGGTTATTGTTTTTAGTTTACTCATAATTACTTCATTTAGAATATATATATATCTTCTAATCGTGCCTATATATATATGCATGTGTGTATATATATTTTCTATACATATATATGCATGTGTGTTATGATGTTATGAAAAAGAGGAAAAGACATAGTAATGATGATGGCGTAGCACGTAGATAGCTTAGAACGTAGATCCACATAGAAAAGGAAGAATTCTGGAATTCTGATTGCTTAGAATGCTAAAATGTTGAATCCGTAATGACTAGGGAAGTCTAGTAATATTAGCAGTCAAGTAATATTGAATATTCAATTTAATTTTAATTGACATTTGTGGCCACAATTCACTTGGCACTCTAATCGTGCCTATTTCGAGAAAGTTAGCGCCATTACAGGAAGAGAGGCAGAAGCTAAAGTAGACAGTTATCCAATATGGAAGCTCACTAAGAGAAGGTTTTGAATAAGGTTAGAAAGGTTTCAGGTCTCAACCCTTTAAGTTCTACCTGCCATCAGCTGTGTCATCAGCGTTACGAAAGCCAAATGAGAGATTAACCTAGTAAGGGCGCAGTCCAGAAAGGTTATTACTACTTTACAGATACTTATACAGAAAGATTTACTTATACAAAAAGGAAATAGCCAGATTAAAAATGAGGAATCACGAGCGTATTATTAAATTAGGTTATAAAGCAGATTTACGCATGTTTTTATCGTATACACACACACACACATATGTATGAAGTGTGACTGTCGATAATAAATTAAGAGCATTAAAATGTTATGAATTACTTATGCTTATAAAGTTAACTAGCATTGCATTATGACCGCAATAACCCATAAATTAAAATTATGCATGCAAGATGAGATATGTGACCTAGCATTAATTAAATAACTTACCCAGAATTAGCAAAGCCAGATGCAGAGTGATGAGAACCTATATCACATGTGACATCAATTTTATTTCTTGTATATAAGCATGATTATTTTCTTGAATAAATATTAGAATACAGATAAATTAGTCAGATTAACAAAACCATTTCGTTGATGAATACACATTATCGTAAGCAGAGCTACAAAAAACTTACACGCAGCATGAGTTAGATAACCTTACTATTGCAGCATATGAGCATCCATTATCTATGAGTATCTATGAGCTATGAGCTCATAGATACTCATAGATACTGTATCTACCCTACTGTATCTATGAGCATCCATTTAAGAAAAGGGCCTGAGAACGCAAATCTGTGCAACATTTTTGAAGAGCACATGTTCTGCCAGAGACTATAATCCTTTATTTGAAATGGTATAAAACTCGCTAACGCAAACATTTATCCGAAGAACCACTTGGTCGAAGAAATATAACTTTAGCGAAGCTATCAATCAGCTTTATATCTCTCACAAGCAGAAAAAAAATTATAGCAGCTATCTTCAGTAATCAGGATTTCGAAGGAACCTTACAGTTGTCCAGATCGTCTATATACATGTCGACACCTTCACGGGAAATCGCATGGCGTGAAAAAAAATGTAGCAGGAGAGAACAAACATCACAGCATCAGCATGACTGTAGGAGAAGGAACAGAGCCAAAAACCCCGTCCTTCACCTCCGAACTCCAGCGCGGAAGAGAGCCCAAGATCGGTTTAGAAAATCCCTTCAAAGGTTTCCTTGATATGATGACGATTAAAAACGATGTGGAAATATAGAAAGCAGGCTTGCTTGCACAATATGTATATGTATTAACTTTTGAATAGTTAGTTTTCTTTTAGTAGTCATTTCGTTCTGTTTAGATTCCAAGTTCTGATTGATTCATTTGCGTTGTATATAATCGATTTAGTAAAGAACTAGAACCTAGGTATCACTTTTTGAGTTGCTCTGAATTTAGTAATCATCAATGGAAACTTGATTAAAATTTAATTTAAGTAGTTAGAACATAACAGATTCTGATTTTCTCTCGTTTTAAACAATTAAGCGAATATAATACTTGAACACAAGAGTTTTCATGCGGAATTAACTCTTGAAAATGAGTCCTAAGCACACAAGGTACGCCCTTGTTATTTCCTATCGATATATAACAAATAGAAGCCATTATTTAAAAGGATTTTTCTAACATTTCTTTAAATTAATTTAAGATGTATATCTTGAAAACGTGAGGACTATTTTTAAAGTTTTATTTCAAATAATATGGCTTTTGTTCTTTCTTCCATTTTGCCTCGTTCTATTATTTATTATGGCTTACATTTCACTTCATTTCATCATGCATAGCATAAAGAACTCCGGACATAGGAGATAAAAATAAAACTTATATATGGACACAACATTAGATTTTCGAAGCATGGAAATATGACAAATTTGAACTTTAACAGTTCGTTTCGTTTAATCCAGGGAATTCTATTCTCGATAAATTAAATCTTTAAATTTTTGGTACTAAAACATTTCTTAGTTTCTGAAGCAGATTAGAATGTGAACTAAAACAGAGAATCTGTAAATTTATTCAGCGAAATCTGAGCAAGCATTATCTACCTACAGCTTGGAAATTTAGGACACGTTTGTGGTATTTAATATAACACTCGTGTCCATAAATTAAGGATAATTCGGAGTCACGCGGAAATCGAACTCTAAAATAAGTATATCACCTGTAAAATCACTACACACATCTTCAAGAATCATATGCAAATTTCAGGAAGTAACCAGATGACACCGATGGTACGTCACACTGACGAGAGTGTAAGAGAGTGAAATATAAGGAATACAGGCAAAGAAGTAAAATTGTTCGCAGGCGCTTTATAAGCATTTCAGTGCAATAATCGAATAGTTATGACACAAAGGACGCATTTAGATGATTTTTTACGTGGTGGAATTATCGGAATGCGGGCGTACCCAAATGAAAGTATCAGACGAACTTGGAATTGTCCAGAGTGTCATCTCCAGCCTTTGGCAACAATCCCAAGATGATGGTAATGTGAGTAGACGTTACACAGGTCATCCCAGAGTTACAGCGCCCAATGAGGATCGGTATTTGGCAGTTTATGCCAAAAGAAACAGGCGGAACACAGCCTCACACTTGTCTCGTCAGCTGCCTTCAGCCACTGGTACGACAATTTCAAGGCAGATCCTGTACAGACGCTTAGGGCAGATTGGTCTATACGCTTGTAGACCTGTCAGATGGGTTCCACTTACTGCAACTCACTGTCGCTTGCGGTTAGCCTGGAGTAGAGAGCATGCATTATGGACACCGCAACAGTGGGCTTGTGTGATGTCTTCCGGCGAGTCCAGGTTTAGCTTGCAGTCTGATTCTCACCGGACTTTCAAATGGAGAGCTCCAGGTACCCGTTACCACCAAAAAAACATCATTGAACGACACCGTTACGGTGATGCAGGAGTGCTCGTTTGGGGTGGAAGTATTCTGGGTTCCAGAACTGACCTGTATGTTCAAATTGGAACCATGACAAGCCAAATCTATTGAGACGTCATTCTGGAAAACATGTACGTTTGTTTCGGGGCGCCATGGGCACACAATTTGTGTTTATGGATGACAACGCCCGTCCTCACCGTGCAAACATCGTAAGCGAATGCCTTCAGTCGGAGGATATCACCCGAATGGACTGGCCAGCATTCTCACCGGACTTGAATCTAGTAGAGCACGTGTGGGACATGCTTGGCCGACGAGTTGCAGCCCGTCAGTCTCCTCATACATGTCTACCGAAACTTCGGAGAGCATTGCTTTTTGAGTGGTGTAATATCTCCCAAGATCAGATCGATAATTTGATACTCAGCATGCCTAGACGTTGTACGGACTGTGTTGCATCGTCTGGGAGACATATAATCTATTAACAATCGTACCAAACATGCAATATTGGTTTTTTATAAAGAGGTTTTTTTTTGTAATTTGCTCCAGGAAGAAAAAATCGCTAAATGTTTTAATAATATCAAACATATAGCATATTTTTTTTTGCTTTTTACCTTATGTTTAATAAATAAGCTTTACAAATAAGTCAAATTTGTTTTGCTTCTAACTCTTAGTTTGCCTGATTTTGCATTATCCTTAATTTATGGACATGAGTGCATATGATAATAAACGAAAACGCTGCAACTAGTTGATAATAAAACGCATGATAAAATTACTATTGCTCAGTAAATTTACTGAACTCACTAACATTTAATGCATCTGAGCTTTGATTTTGGCAAAGTATATCATTTAGAGATGTTGAGGGTTTGGCCTGGTTTACGCAACTGCGGCAAAGCGTCGAGGATTATCTGCATAAGAAAAGAGAAGAATTCGTGAACACGTTCTAAGAGAAATTGGCTCGTATACGCGTTACACGTGAGGAAAACCACGAAACCACCATGCATCCAGCCGTTCTCGGAATTCGAACCTCAGACCAAACTACCATTGGAGATATTGGCATAACAAAGAGATATGTTGCGCATTAATAAAAGCCGATTTTTTAAAAAAGTGGCTTATATTTTTTTAAATTACTGTATCGTCAAATCGAAATATGTTTTTGATTTAAAGAATGCTTACAGTATGTTTTTCGGTTGGTGGAAGCTTTACAGAATGCTAAGCACCGCAAGAAGAAAATGAATACATTCACTATACAGCTATATGTATAACATCATATGACTGAAAGTAAAACTTATCAAAATGAAGTTTTATATTTAATACAATATGTTTTTGAATTAGCAGACATTTCCAGTCAGATCTTGAAAGTTTTCAGCCATCTTGTGTATTACTTGCATTTTAAAACTAGCTCAATTCTTAAATTTATAATTTTAATAATTTATATTCAGGCATTTATGCTCTGCTTTAAAGTACGTTATTAGAGAAGTTTAAAATGCATTGTTTCAGAGAGACAAATCCCATTACGAAAAAAGACAAATCATATATCTAAAACGTATTGTTAATTGTTGTGTAATCAGAATATGAATGAAAATTAACACTTGAGATTTTGTAAATTTTATCCTCTGTTGAAATATTGTTACGGATTTTGTACTTATTTAGCTATTTATTTAGAATTGTAATTAAAACTGTTTTATTTTCCCGTGCAAATCAGCGCGTGACGAATTTGAAAAGAAAGCTACGCCGGAAAAGTAAAAATACAAGAGCACGTACATTTAATATTTAATAAATAAATATCTCGTAATGGTTTTTGATATCCGAAAAAAATCGAGAAAATATCGGAAGGATCTCGTGAATGATTAAAAAGCTTATAAAAGCTGTAGGAAGTTGCAGTGTAGCAGTTGAAGTTGTTTTAAGTGAACTGTTGTTTACTTACTGCTGTTATTGACTGTAGCGAAATCGCTGTGAGATAGAATTAGTTTCTCTGTATTTTGAATTGATTTCTGTTTAGCGTTTTAGCGTTTCTGGATATAATTGCTGTGAGAGATTGTGATATTGTACGAATATCTCTGAGGAAGTATTTCAGCATTAGTTTTATTTCTTAAGAATAAATTTAATTAACTTTTTAACGGCTTGTGCATTCAGTCCACTACGAACCCATACGTACGCAATAAAAACAAATTCCAAAGTGATTTTAAACACCTTTGCTAGGAAATTAAAAATTACTATAGAACATTCTTTGCATGAAGGATTTATGAATATTTTGAATTTCACCAATTATTTTATACGTTAATAGTATTTTGTATTGTCATTCTTTCTTAATCGTAAATACAAATGCAGCACTGTCAGTAATATATGCAACTCCTAATGATGTACATAATAAAGGATAAACATCAGACCTCCGCATTTGCATTTATCCATAATGCCCAAAAGTTATGACAGGGTGTGATCTGTTAAAAGAAGAAAACGCAATGGTAGTTTATGATGACAGAAAAACAACGAATGTAGCAAAACACCTTTGTTACTGAACCAAATGTCACTGAAAGAAAAATTCGCGAAAGCCATTTAGCAAGGGAAATCGTCGTTTTTAGGACATCTGTTTCATGACCTATCAACATCTCTTGATGTTTTTCTCTGTGACACTATTTCAGATGGGCTCATTTACAACCAAATTTCAGACACCAAAGCTTCGTTTTTTCTGCATAAATGGGAAAAGGAAAAATATATATTCTATAGTTATTAAAAAAACTTTTCAGCTAGTTTCGCTAGCAATATTAGAAAAATACTGACACCGAAAAAAATTAAATATATCCTGTATGACTCAACCGAGTTATTTGTTAATTGTATTATAAGAGATAAAGATAGTTAATAATTATTTCGGACGTAACAGCTTTCAGTTACACTTTTGACATGAAGTACATATATCTTTAAGAAATGGTAACTTTATAACAGCAGTTTTCCTTAGAACGTATAAAGATTTTTACTATCAGTAAATTAGTTGATGTCAACTAAACAAAGATTAGAATTTGCATGTAAAATAAAAGCCTATAAGATTCTAGCTAAATTGGTTGTCCTTAGCAGCTGGCATACTTGAGAAGTGTGTAGCGACTAATCGTGTACACCTAAGGCTGGAATAACAAGTCCAAAGAAGGGTTAAATTACGCTTTTATTTGTCTGAAGAATATGTGCAGGAAGCCTTCACTTGGGCTTTAAGTTAAGATAGAAAATAAGAATGCTAACTAAAATAAAATCTAGCCTAAGCCGCACGGAAATAACTAACAGAGTTGAACCTCATTTAGAGCTCATCGGCGAATGCTAGCAGGGCACGTAACAATACGACCGCACGTAGTAATATCTGGGTTAAAGCAACGACGGGGCCAGAAGGCATAGCATCCTCTTCTGAACACTTCTAAGCTCTTCTGTCGGAGTGACCGAGACTTTTCGTTAAATACTCGTTCTACCTCATTTACATAAAACGCGATCCTAAAAACTCATTTTGGCAGGGAATTGTAGGTGGAAAAATAAGAATTTAAGGAAAGCTTATTCAGAAATAAGAATAACTATTAGTAAATTAAAATAAACCCCTAAAAGTCTAATAATTTATCTCATTATCATGTCTTTATTGTTCTCTATGAGACGTGATAAATATTATTAGGAATATTAAAAGTGCATAAAGCAATCAACTCGCAAATGTTCATTAAATAAGTTTTGAAAAAAAATAAGTGTTGTCGTTTATGATTTATACAAAAAAAGAGAGGGAGGAATGAGAAGCAAAGGAAGAAACTTATTAATTCGTATACATACAAACGGGACAAAAGTACTCTTCTGTTATTAGGACCATATTCAGAAATGTATATATGTAAGACGTGTGTATGTATGTACTGGCATATATCCGTGCTTACACGCATACAACATAGATACGTACATATATACATGCATACATAAGCATATCCATCCATCTATACATACATACATTTCCGAATCCTGTCCTGATAACAAAACTGTATCAAAAGACATATACTGATATAGCTATCTCCTCCAAGAATAGCGAAATACTTTTTTTCATCTAAGAAGAAACAACTTACGGCTTTCTTCTCAGAAAAAAAAATGCAATTAAATTAGGGTATTATATTTTATAAATAGATATAAACATATATAAATCCATGTAAATTGAAATATTTTATAGCTACTAAGAATGATATTTTTTCACCGAAATTCAAGTGTACTTTATTATTTATAAGGACACGTTGGGTAGGGCCGCATAAATAACTAATCTATTTTTATTGGATGCATAGGCATAAGGGGCTCTCTCTTAAAAAGGATGAAAAACACATAACTATATGTATATCCATGCAAAATTAGTTATCATCGAAATCATAAGTATACACTACTAATGTCTACTGAAAAATAAAAATAGGTAATAAAATTAGCTTAAATGGCTTTGATGTCACGACTAACAAGATACTCCTAATAAGGTGATATAGGTTTAAAATACGTCCTTTTTCTTGTAGACATAGCTTCATTTTTGAAGCCTTTAATTTTTGTGCTGCACAGATTTTGCTTTCTTTTATAGCCCAAAGAAGCTGTTAGTCTCGAAACGGCATCTGGAGTCGAAGCACTATGTCCATTTCTTTTTTCAGATTGTTGCCACAAAATATTATCACCCTCTATTATATTTAAAGAAATTAAGTAATGCAGAATCTTCACGAATGTATGTATGTTTCTGACATTGTGAAAAAAAACAATACCTAAAGCCAACAATTTTTGAGTATCGTAGGGCTCTCCCCGCATATGGCAAGCCCGAATCTTGAATTTCGAATTTGTTTTATTATCATTTCATATTTTTTAAACTTTAACGAATTTTTGATTAAGGGAGTCAACGATTTCAAAACGAGTAGTGGCAACACACTGTACGGAATAAAATAGTTTTATCTCCAACGCGTGAGATTGTCTACCGGAAATTCTAAAGTTTGTTTCTACTGTTTTTAAATATTTTTAGTCCAAATGTTCTCGAAACGTGTATGTGTCTGTAAATAAAAAAACCCCTTTGGCCGTAATATTAAATATGAAAGCTTTTAGATTTTATTTTATCTGATTTGTTTATTAAACTCTTTCCTGGTGACCAGAATAGTTACCGCGCCGTTTTTAAGTAGAATAGATATAGTAATGGTGTGCGTATAATAAAATAGGTTTTGATAAAAATAAAGAAGCACATAATAACTTATTAAAGGAGCTAACTCCTTAGTATGTTAGTAACGCGTTTTCATTAAATAGTGTTAGATATTTTTCACTGAAGTTTTATATCTTACGCACTACTATAAAAATTTGCTTTTCGGTTTAAAATTCGTAACTATAAGAAGTAATTATTCAGAACTGTATAATGAGATACATTCTACAAAAGAAGGAATGAAAATGATCTCGTTTGGTTACATTAGCTATACACAAGTCATGTATTTTTTGAGCTCATCTACATTGTTTGCTAACAATAGCTGTACATAAGTCATGTGATCTTTGAGGTCATCGGAATGCACCGCATTTATTACAGTTTCTTTAAAAGTACAAGATTTAGATTCGTATTCCTTTATTCTTTTGAAATATATGCAAATATGTGAAATTAAAAAGAACTTAAATTTCAAATTGGAATTATCTCAAATTGAAAACAAAAATGATATATTATCCATCGTTTTACGTTCTTCTTTACACACGTATGCTAACCGTTCTTTTATTTTCTGATATCTTTCGTTTCATTCTTATCTCCCTGACCTATGAGAATCGATTCAAAATCTGGATTGAGACCGATTGCTTAGGAGCTTTTGTGAGGGGCCATTTTTATCTCAGCGAGATCGTGCATCTTGTACTCGAACGTTCCTCTTATCCAAACTCGCAAATTTATGTTCTGAGGTAAACAACTATTAACTTCTCCCGGATTTCGAAACAGACTTATTGCTCTTGGAAGTCGCTGGGGAGAAAAATAGGCACGCTCTCACGCGATCAGCTATCAAGTTGCTCCAAAGCTGGGCTCAAACTTTAACTGTCTCTTTGTCTTACAGCTGTTGCAGTTAAGTGGTTTTAGTAGAAGATTTTAGTCGCATTTGTATGCATGTAAGCGTTTAGAATTCCAACTGCAAAATATTTTACAAACTCAACAAGATACACAATCATTACTTAGAAACAGGTTTTGTGTTTGAAATGGTACTAAAATGATCATAAATGTTTCTTGATATTCCGATTTTCATGTCGGTTTAAAAGGATAGAATTATATACATATGCTTAGCTTATATTAGAGATATTGAAATTCGTTAAAGTATAAATATATCAGTTAATATTTATCTGTGGTCGTTACTATCCGCAGATATTATATGTGGGAGGAGGAGATGACAACGCTGATTTCTCGGGTTCAAATTCTCTGTAAGGCGTAAACCTTTGTCACGTTACCTTTACAAGGCGACTGCTGCTGTCTAAGAACAATCTAAGAACAATGTCTAAGGCTGTGTACGACTGCTCCTGTGTAGGGGTTGGGCTTCTCCTTGTGTATTTTCGATCAAATTTAAGAAGTAACATTATAAAGCACTTCTCCCGCCTTCTTAGCATGCCTTCTTGGTGTAGTGGTCAGCACGTTCGGCGCGTGTTCGAGAGGTCTGTGGTTCGAGTCCCGGCGAGGGCTTTGCTCTCTTTTCATCTCTTCTGCTTTCAAAAAATACCTAATGCCTCTACAACTTCAATGTTACCCACTGAAATTCGAAATCTGTAGTTACAGGTATACGCTTCTCTTTAGTGACTTGTTAATGTTCGTGAGACAATTTATAAATTGGATATTGAATTAACAATTTAAATAGTAACATAATGTTTATACCGCTGCTCATATTGCAACAAAGTTAATTTTATCTTCTTTGCAATATGAGCAGAGGTATTAAAACAATCTTGAAAGTGAAAAATATTTTTGGAATAAAATGTGATCGTAAATTCGATAGCTGATATGATTCAAGAGTTTCGAAATGAAAAAAATGTTTTATAGATTTTATGTATTATAGCAGTGTTATCAAATTTACTTGGTTACCTACAGTGGAAAATCGACCTATGAAAATCTTTACTTTTTAATGATCTTTTTCTATCATACAAGTTTAGTAAATTTCTGCAGAATTTTGCTGTTATTATTGACTTATACAGACACAGTTCTACTCAGTTCAGTTGACAATGAATGAGAACATCTGGTCTTAGCCAACAGTTAACAGGTATTATCTCATATTTATTATTAATTGGATTTATTTCAATTTGAAATAATAATAACCGCATTATTTACATTTTTAATTTTACAATACATAATTTACTTGTAGAAGTGTAGAAACGTAGTTGCTTGAAAGATGAATTAAAAACTAAAAATGAAGTGCAGTTGTAATAAAAATAATGTTTATAAAGTTCAAAGTTCATAGATTCCACAGAGTTCAATCAAGTATTCATAAAATCGATACTACAAAACATCATATCTTAATTAAGCATTTACATAAAATAAAATTAATGCTAAAATAAAATTACTGTATGTAAACTTATAAATAAAACAATGAAATAAAAAGTATATGTGCTACTTCTTATTTCAGCTGAAAAATTTCTGTTAAAAATTATATTCCGTAACACATGACCACACAAGATCCTTGAGGAAACCTTTTCTTTATTTCATTTTTATTTTTCTATTATTATGAATAATAAGTAACTCAGTGTCATCCAGATAACTCTTGATAACCTGAAGTAAATTTAATAGGTAATGTGCTTCTTCAAGGTCTTTTATGTTTGATAGCCAAAGCCTGAACGCTTATGGATTCCTTCTTTTTGATTTTAATCAGTTATCTCTTTCATCTTAACAAGTACATACAGAATCATATATTCGGTGCGAAACTCATATTGGTAATAATTTAAGAAATCATTTCTATTAATATAATTTTTGATTTTGCTGATGATAAGCTTTTTGTATATTTTACTTAAAGCAGAAAGAAAATGGATTCGTTCGAAATGGATGAGAATGAATAGGTTCTTTTTGCTTTTAAGGAAAGTAACTTGGCCTATTTTAAAAATTTTGGGAAACATTTTATATTCTAAGAATCTACAGAAATATTAAAAAAAATATTTGATGCCTATGCTTTTAAGGAGATAAATAAATAACTGTTTAATTCCGTCTCTGGCAGGTATCGTAATTAACATTATGTTAAGTAGAATCTGAGGATATTTTCTTTTGCTTTAAAGTGTTTTTAGCAAGCATATCATCTGAGAAAATAGTCTAAACTTCAGTAAGTATATTAGAAGTAAAAGCGATCCATACCGTAGAGTGACTAAAGGAGCCACTTCAGTAGAAGGGACTGCATTCGAATCCCAGAGTAGGCACAGATGGAAATTGTCTATCCCTTCATAGGAGCTAACGGTGGCTGCCTATTATGTGCCTCTATAATAAAATTACCACAACTTCTGGTCTTAGTAGTGGCGAAAGTCTAAAAATGGCTAGTTCCCGCTTTATTAAAAAAAATAGAAGTGAATTTTTTTCCTGTGAGCAATTTTAGAGCTATGCGGATGTAATTCGTTAAGAGTGAACAGGTTTTCCGTAGTTATTGCTTTATAATATATCATATGCTTTATAAACATTTGTACTGAAATAGAAGATTTAAAAGATGAAAGAATAAAACTAATTGATATTCAGGTTAATAACCAAGTCCCAAAACAATTTAATAATTTATATATTAAAAAGGCAGACATTAACTTTTCTTTATAATTTATTGAATCTTTATAGTATGATAACATTACCTTAAAACTTAACTGGAGGGTAATGAAGGATTTTGAAGAGTTA
>KL811854.1:0-40272 GCA_000611955.2 Stegodyphus mimosarum | reverse complement strand
GCAAGACATGAGAGATTCGGACCAATGATTCAACATGAAATGGATTTGGAAGAAAATCAGAATGTTATTCAGAATTTTATTTATGACGATTTCAAGAAGAAGATGACATGACTGTAATTGAATAAATTTAAATTTCTGTACTGTGTGTAAAATAAATATTAAATAAAAATATATAAATATACTTTTATTTTTGCCCTCCCTCGAAAATAAGCCCTAGCGCATATTTTGGACCAAAAAAGAAAGTAAGACAGTGTCTTATTTTCGGAAAAAGACAGTATATATATATATATATATATGTACATATTTATATACTTTGGGTGCGGGCGATTGCAACCAAAAAGGGAGGTGCATAAAACAGCCCTCTAAAGAAAATTGCAACCTTCTGAGTCTACTCATTTTTGAGTTATGAAAGATAAATACATGCATACGTGAGTACGTACAGACGTCATAAAAAATCTCTTCTAAATCCATTTAAATCCTTTTTACAATCCCTTTTGGGAAAAAAAGAATCCTTTATTCTGTCCTTATCTACAGATGTCCCGCAAAAACATCGTTAAATTGCATTCGATAGCGGTTAAAATGGGTATTCTCGTTGAAATGCGATACCTGAAACATTTCGCTTTTATAATACTTCCTTTACTTCGGACATAGAAATAAAAATTTATCAGGCACAGTTACAATATAAAAATTCAAAACTGTATTTACAACTGTTTATGTTTAACGCAATTAATACTCATACAACTTGCTAAACGAAGACAATACAGTGCTTATAAATATCATCACGAGAACAGAAATATCGTTCAGAAACGTTTCATGTGTATTTATTTTCTATTATCGAAGTTCTTCGAGACAGGTTATGACAATAAGAATAAAAATTACATATAACAGTGCATGTCATAATACATATTTCATATGACATTAATTCCAATTTATCAGAATTCTTCTTTTTAAAAAATGATCAGCTATCATTCATCAAGGCCAAAGCTGTCTTTGCTGCCCTGCCATTGTGCTGTTGAATTCGTTCAAGAATTCCTAATAAAAGTGAAATTGTGGTAAAAAGAGATTCTTTATAAATGAAATTCAGTTTTTTCCACAGATGAATTGTAATAGCGAAAGTTTGTACGAAGTTTATTTTTAAAAAAAAGGTTGCAATGAGTCGAAACCTTTTAATTTGTAAGGTATTTTCTCTCTGTTGACAGTACTTAAGTTATTTTCTTCCTCTTTCCTCTTCATGCTTTCGTGGTGCAACTGTTAGCACACTCGGGGCGTATTGGAGAGGTCCAGGTTCGAGTCCCGGTGAGAGCATTTCTCGTTTTTCATCTCTCCAACATCAAAATAACTTAACCTTTCTACAAATTTATATATGTTACAGGCAAAGTTTGAAATCCGGCATTCTGTAGAATGCCTAGGCATTGTATATAATGCCTAAAACTAGCCGGGAATGTATGAAATGATTCATATTTCAAACATTTGCTAGGCATTCTATAGAATGCCAAATGACAAACCGACAAAGTTGAAGAACATTTCCGATTCATTTCGAAGAACCGAAACTACTTACCAGAAGTTAATAACAATGTTTAATAAGTGATATGAAAAAGCCAAAATGGCTACTAAGAAAGAACCACAGAACAACTGGTTGCTGAATCGCTAAGATGTGTTGTGTGTGGAAAAGAAAAGCATATTCATTTAACATGTTAAAGAAAGCGTCAATACCATATAGTATTACGTCATGGATGCTGAGTTGATTCCAGTACTTCTAGTACTTATGAAAACTCATTTAAGTACTGGACACGGATGACGTGACAGAATGTTGAAAGAACTTTTAACCAAATACGAAAACGTTACAGGTAACGATATTGAATTGTAAACCATCTTTGTGAGTCCTGGTAGAAAAAAATAAAAAAGGTATTAAAAAAGACATTGTTGTGAAACTTATGATTGTTTCTGAATATAATTTCCGTTGTCAGGTAGATGTTACTGATTCCCAGTCTCAGCCAGATAAAAAATACAAATTAATTATGTTGTATCAAGATTTTCTCACTATTTGTTTTACATATTTCGAATAACAATTTTTAATGACTCTCTTTCACTAACTTTTAAAAATAACATTTGCATTTTTGAGGAATGAACATCTTTTAAATAATAGCCTTTTTTCATAATTTGCCTAAAGAGCATTTGTCATAATATAGAGTGTCTAGGTATTATATACAATGCCTAAGGAAAGTATGTAATAATTATGATATTTCACACTTTGCCTAAAAACGTCCGGCATTATCTACAATGCCTACGCATTCTATAGAATGCCGGCATTTAATACCTTGCCGGTAATATATATACTACATATAAAATTAATTATTTCTGTCATCTTTTTTTCCTAGTAAGTGTAAGTTTTATATTCTCTGAATGCCACTTTTATACAATACAATCTTTAAACACGAGAAAGTTTGCTTTTCTCTGGTTCCATAAGTAACGCATCTGCCCCACAAAAAACATCTCATTTTCACGTGTACGCAAAGTCAATAGTTCGAAAAGCCTATGTATGTGAAAGCCTTTCATGCCTAAACGGTTAATGGGTAGCGGTTTGTTACCCTTGATTAAAGATATCTGCTCTTCTCTTTCTTTTGTAACATCATTAATAAAGAATAATGTTCCAGAAGAGAATCATTTTGAGTTTTTTTCTACTTAGGAATAGAAAATAAAAACTAAGAGAAAATGGTTAAACCCAGCATCAACTTCTTATATCTTCATTAGAAATATCAAACTTAATGGAATTAAGGCCAACTGGTAGCGAAATACTAATTTTGGTCAGAGAAATTTTACTAACAGAAAACCTTAATTGGTGTAGGATTAAAATAGATGGCGTAGAAAATAAATATCTTATTCCTGGAATATAATATTTTCGAAATTAAATCGTACATAATTATATAAAATCTTTGCGAAACTTTCTTCAAAATGCCGTTTCGAGACTAAAGGTTTCGAGATTAAAGCCCATCTGGGTTAACGCCTCTTTGGGCTAACAACATGCAATAACCAACAATAACCAAAAAAAAAAATAACTTATTAAAAAGTCAAAAGTGGGATATCATATTGGGTTCATTTAATGTATATTTTAACTCTTTAAATCAAATTGAAAATCATCTTCCATGTCAAATGGCAACAACACTGGAAAATATGAAATGTCTTAAAAATAGGACATTTCAATTGGAGAAAACAATTATAATAAACAAGAGAAACTTGTAATAAACATTTCGAAAAGTCAAATTTTAGTATGATATATGCTTATGTATACATAGTTTTATTTACCGTTACATTGTTTTTCTAATACCTTGCATGTGTTATGAACTAAATTTATGATTTTAGTTATGCTTGAAATATTTTATATTTATTCAGTAGTTTTATAAGGTATTTCTCCCCCCCTATGGTGTAATGGTCAGCACGCTCGACGCGTATTCGACAGGTCCGAGGTTCGAGTTCCGACTAGGGCACTTCTCATTTTTCACATCTCCTGCTTCCAAATAAATCTTAAATCTTAAAAATGGCGCCCGAACTAAAAAACATGGCGGATTGTGATTATCCACCACCAGGATTTGGCGATTGGGTCCCCTAATCCCTAGTCGCCCTCTGAAAGAGGGAGTATATAAGGTATTTCTCCCGCCTTCTTGGCATGCCTTCGTGATGTAGTGGTCATCACGCGCGGTGCGTATTTGAGCGGTCCCTTCGAGTCCCGCCGAGGGCATTGCTCATTTTTCACATCTCCTACTTCCAAATAAATCCTAATGGCTCTACAGTTTTATTACAAAAGTATACAATAATTTCTGTTTTAATTTGCTGAATACAAGGCCCATATTGATGTCAAATTTAGTAATTCTTTTCGGGCGTAATTTATTAGTCTCACTCATTAAGAAATGTTTTCCTAAATTTTAAATTCTGGAAAAGTAAATTGGCTCAACTGTAATGCATTAAAAGTTCTATTTATATCATAATAATGTTCTTCACGCTCAAAATGGTCAAAATTAGCAAGTTAGATATCTCTGTGACTTGAATTAAAATAATTTTGCCAATAAAAGTTAGAAATACCATTCTCTGCAAAGCAGCATAAAAGACACACGGTAGAGAAAACGCTTTAAAGCACTTTTACTCCTTCTGTTGTTTGCACAGATTCTAAATTTCTATTAATGCTTCATTCTTAAATAAATATTAATAAGTGCGCTCTGCGCTAATTATCCTTAATCCTTAAGTAATATGAACAAACACCATGTCCGTCTCTATAATTCTGAAAACTGTGCAAAGTCAGAATCAGAAAGAAAAATTAATCACGAGAAAGCATTAATAATTATATCATAATTATCTTTGCAACTGTTATTTCTTCTTAAATCTAACTGAGAAACGTTACACCTGCAAAAAAAAGTCCAAGTTTTGATTACATTGGGCGTTAAAATATTTTAAATAAACTGTCATTTTCCCACTTAATTAATCCGATTACAATCAGATCTAATAAGGCTTTTATATTTAATGCAACGAACACAAATTATTATCATAATACTTTAAGCTCTTTAATCTGGAGTAGAAGGACAAAAGATTTTAATAACTTAAACCTACCATACGTTTGAGTAAACATACGTCAGAAAAGATGATTACGAAGTTCATAAATGTCTAAAAAAACCAGGGATTTGCTTATACTGTCAATCTGATATGAGGAATTTTCAAAAAATGTAACTCTTCCATAATTAATGAAATATTAGTTATCTTCTACAGTGATACTGACATTTTAGTTTCAGGTGTTTGCTTCCTTATAAAGTATTAAAATAATATAATGTCAAATCTATCTGGCAAAAGTTATTTAACAATGAGAAAAGGTATTTGGAATTTTTATGAGCAGAATAATTTTATGGTATATTTCCTCCAATTTTTTATTCTATGTTGCTTTTATAGATGGTTGTTGTGGCGTCCGAACTAAGAAGTGGTGACTGCTATTTCCTGACCACCATGATCTGGCCATTGGGTCTCTTAATCTCCAGGCACTCTTTAAAAGGGGGTATACGTAAGATATTCTCTCTCTCCTTTCCGCATACCTTCGTGGTGTAACTAGAAGTACGCTCGAGCCGTATTCGGGAGGTTCGGAGTTCGAATACCTGTGAAAGCACTGAGGATTTCTTCAATTTCTTGACCTCGAAAAAATTCTAAATGTCTCTACAACCTTATAGGTCTATACATATATTACTCTTTTTAATAGCCGGGCGCTTTATTTAACAGCCATTAACATTGCGCCATTATAAGGGCCGGAAGTGATGACCATTTCATTATGAAAGCACCTAATAGGTGGCCAGTATACATTGCCTCATATGAAGGGACGAACAGTTACAACCATGCCTTCTCTGCGATTCGAACACGGGTCCCTTGCTACGGCAGCCATGGTCACTAACCACTATATCGGCCTACTATACCGTCTAGACGGCGTTATATACAGGGTGTCCGTAATTAAACTTGAAATTTGCGAGCAGTCTGTAGCAAACACTATACAGCGGAATTGCATGAAAAATTGGGTAATGGCAGAATGAAATGATGGGAATTTTATCGGGAAAATTGGAATTTTATCGGGGGAAAAACAATGAGTTTTAAAAACCATCTCTAGGAGGCTTATCATAGCGTTATTGAGAACATATAAATAATTTACAAAACATGCTCGATATGATGTTCACTATTGTCTGCTACCGTCTGGAAGTGTAAAATCAACTGTTGGAAGCAGCATGAACTGGGGAATGTTACGCACATGGCGTTCTATGTTTGCTTTAAGTCGGATAGAGATGTGACGGGATCACGGTAGACCATGGCCTTGAGGTATCCTCACAGCCAAAAGTTGCAAAGAGAGGAGGCTAGGAGGCCAAACTATAGGAAACTGCCGGCTGATAAATCTGTCGTCACCGAAATGGCGGCGGAGCACTTGTTTCACACAACGGGCGATGTTTGGAGGAGCACCATCCTGCTTAACCACTCTGGTTGTATCACAGAGCCTTGTCTGAAGAGCCAGAATAACCGATTGCTCTAATAATGAATAGTATCGTTGACCGGTGACGGTGCATGTCACAGGCCCTGCGGCGCTGTGCTCTTCGACAAAAAATGGACCCACAGTGAAGGTTGCAGTAAAGCCGCACCAAACCATTACACGCGAAGAGTGTAATGGAATTTGCAGGAAAAAATTCCCATCATTTCATTCTACCATTAGCCAGTTTTCATGCAATTCTGCTGCATAGTTTTTGCTACAGACTGGTTGCAAAGTTCAAGTTTAGTTATGGACATCCTGTATATTATATAATGTGGTAACCGTATAAATTGATATTTGGTAAGGAATATAACACATTCCTTTGTGAAAAACCCAACTAAAAAAAACATGTTCCGGAAAATGATCGTCCTTAACGTGAGAAGGATACTACCAAGTAAGTTATAGAGCGCTGAAAAAACGTTAAGGGGCTTAATTTCCATCGAAATACGAAGTGCTGGAGTTGGAGGATAGTGAAACTATTTGTTTGTGTGGTTCTGCTAAATATGTTAAAGTGGATGTGGTTGAGCCTGTCTTCTTCAAAAGCATTTCTTTCTTTAGAATTTCGTTCTTTAGAAATTCTATATTTCATTTAACGCTTTTGTTGAAAAATCTTTAGAAATACATGAAGGGATTTTCATGATTATGACAACTAACTTCCAAATACAGCAAGATGTTATATTTTCTTTAATGGAAAGCGTCTGGGAAGATTTTATTTATTCACCTTCCCTTTCCTTTGAATACATTTTTTTTGCTATTCGTTTTGAATTAATTTTCCACTCTCTTTCTCGAGACTGCTCCGATTTAAATTAGGCTCGTCTTTACTGTTACATGATTGGCCAGATCATTAACTCCTATATTTTAGTGGTCACGAACCAAAGACGTTCATCCCCTTATTTAACGCTACTCATAATTTCTTTAAAGAAAAACTACTATTGTAGAGTTTATCGCTTAATTCCTTGAAAGACATATAACACATTTCCGCATTACTATATATACAAATATACTCCGATTGTATTACTTTTCTTTTGATTGCTTCTATCCATAATATAGCCTACTTAAAGTAGATTCTTTTCAGAATAAGCTATTAATGTCTATCAAAAAAACCTTTCCTGTGTAGGTGATTTTTTTCAATTTTTAAATGCAACTAGAGCATTACCCATCTTTCTTTTCATCTTCAAGGTATTGATTAGAATTTTCACGTTTCTCCATAATCCAACCAACCACATTTAATGAACTCAAAGATTTTCATTATTGCGTTTATATATATCCCTATGCAATAAAAAAAGAACACTACAATATTGATGATGCAGAATGTAGAGGGCTGAATCTATAACGAAGAGCAAGAATTTTGATGGCGCAAGGTACTGAAATGCCGATCCACAATGAATACGAAACTGGCAGCCGAGATAGATTAAATCTTCATTTTATTCCAGCAAACATATTGCGGCCACAAACAACTTGGCACATTACTTATGCCTATTTCAAAAATGTTTACATTTTTTATGCTTCGCAGTAAGGAGGAAGCAGCAGACAACAGTCCAGCTTGGCCAAACAGTAGCAAATGAATTCGTTATGTTCAGTATGAAATATTATTTCAGACTGAGTTAGTTTGGATTCTCAATGAATTTTGATTGGATAATTAATACCGCTGTAAAATTATCATTGGCTGTTGAGGTTTTATTTCATTTACATCATCAGAGTTGTATGATGTAGAAGAGTCATATGACATGAAGTAAACTAGAAATGACGCAGTGTAAAGACAAGATTACTAGTTTTAGAATACAGGTGGGAATTAATTTAAGCCGCTAATTTAAATTATAATTTATCTTTCACATATTCTTTATTTTTCTTGCAGATAAATATATACAAAATTCCAGACAGCTTCTGCTTCGCATTAGCAAAACCAGTGAGGTAGGGCCTAAAAATAAATAAAATACTTGCTCAAAATTACTGTAAGTTAATTTCTTGTATACTTTTCCCTTTTAATTTATTTTAAATTAGTTTGTCTGCTATAATTTTTTCAATCTGATATGACAGATGAGAAATCACATTTTAAGCATTCCTCATCTAAATATGAAAAAAAAACAATCTCATATCCTTTTGAACATTTCGCTGTAAGAGGAAAATAGCTTCTTTCGTTTTTCTGCAGGCTTTCGAATGTTTCAGACGATATAAGATATCGAATATTTACAAATGCAGTTTGTCAAACGGGTTTAAACATCTTTATACCTAAATCTGTCCCTTTTTGCGGTATGTTACATTATATTTCAAAATTGTTTCGACATTTGCTTTCTTATTAATAACACAAAATGTCCTATAATAGCTTATTTTAACTACAGTTTACTGCATAAACACTTAATATTTCACTTGAATAGCGCGACAAATTACCTTAAGATATTTTCTTTGGTCAAGTTTAAAATAAATCAGCTTAAATAGAGGAAAACATAAAATAATCACTAGGACTGAGGTACGTTTGGTTTAACATCTTCATCTGTGCTCTAGGTAAAAGAATTCTGTCGCTCTTGAGCCGGCATAATGTTATCCTGCATGTTCGTATAAAAATTAAGGAAACATATACTTGTGCTCAAGATTTTGTTACCTTCTGAGTTCATTTTCTTTCAAAATCACAGTTTCATTTTCTTTTAAAATCATAGTTTATTCTATGCTTGAAGTCAAGTGCACTTAAACTTAAGGGAGAAAAGTAGTAACAAAGGAATCAAGTGCCTTTGAGGAAAGATGTTCAAAGGATTTTGAGAAATTTTCAGTAACTGATTTTTTTTAAAGTCTGATGATGCATGATTCGTTTGATGATCTGTTTATCGTAAGTGGACGAATAACTGCCTCTCTCTACAGTCTCAGCATAAAATGTTTTAAGCTTTAATCGTGTTTTAAAAGAACTTTTCTCGCTCAGTTCAAACTTTCAGTTTGATGCGGCGATAAGAGGCGAGTCAATAAAAAAACCACATGTAGTGAGTTTACACATTTACACATTGCAAACCACTATATAGGTATAAGATCTTAATCAAGATCCCGTCAGTAACCATATCATAATCAATACACCATCCCACCATCCCACCATCACAGATGAGTGTAACAAGCACAACTACTAACGATATATGTTTCTTTACGCAAATATATGAAACGAGATGTACAGTATGACATGATCCAAATTTTGAATGCAAAACTGGTTGTAAGTTTAGTTTTACTAAGAATGATCACAATATTAATTTAGAAGTCAAACAACAAAAATATGGATTGTGTTTGCAAATTTTCACAAGACTAGTTTTGATGATTATACCGAACCATCAGCTTCTATTGCCAAAGTGCAAATGAACAAGATAAGAATGACTGGACAGGCGTTAAGCTACTGACGCCATCTGCTAGTGAATCAAGAAGGCAGCCTTTAAGGAAATTATGTTTTAGTTTTCTTATATGTATTTAGTATATCTTATCTCTTTAGTATAGTATTTTTATCTCTTTAGTATAGTATTTTATTTTAGTATAATATATTTATTTATTATCTCTTTAGTATATTTCTTATTAGTATCTCTTTAGTACATCTTATCTCGAACTTTCAGTTTCACTATATCTTATCTCGTTTATTTGGACTTTGACAGCTGAGGCTAATGTTTCAGTAAAACCATCGAAACTAGTTCTGTAAAAATTTGCAAATATAACGCTAATTTTTGTTGTTTGACTTTTAAATGGAATATTTATTCGGCGTGTTATTTTATCTTAACTAATGATCACGATATTAGTAAATAATGATAAGTGTTATTGTAAAGTTTTAGTTTGTAGAGTCATTATAGGATTTTTGGAAGCAGGAGAGATTGAAAAATTAGCATTGCCTTCGCCTGGGATCGAACCACGGACCTCTGAATTTCCGGCTCAGTGTGCTGACCATTACACCACGAAGGCACGCTACGAAATTGGGAGATATACCTTATAAGTTTAACAGTAAATTTCTACTTACATACCTATTTCGTAAACTGCATGTAACAATTCAATCTTTTCAAAAGCATAAAATTTTATAGGATGTTTAAAAAGAGGCAGCAGGCGTCAAAAGCTGAAAACAAGAGAAAACAGAAAACCACGAATTGAAAATGGAAAATTAGATTGTTATCAGTGTACATAACCCTACAAATTAGAAATCTCTGGCTGAATACTTTTATGCGCAAGTTGCTGATAATAAATAGGAAGAAACAGTTTTATGGTTATTAGTTGGAAAAGAATTTTAAATCACCAACCTGAATTAATGAAATTTCAACGATAAGTAAACAATTTAATTTTAATGTTTCTTTTTTGGCATTTAGACTTCTGGAATTACATTTACTTATAATTACATTTACTTTCAATTTACTTATAAGGTGTTGTTTCGCTTTCGAATTTGCAAGATGCAACAAATTCTTAAGTTGCAAAGTTTAGTTCATTAACATTTTTGAGTAATTAAGGCAAATATGTGCCTTTAAGAGTAATTTTATGCCTTAGTATTTTACTTGTTAGCGAAATCTTTACTATCTGCGGCTTAAGTGTCTGTTTGTCGCCAATAGTTAATTAGTTGCTTGCGTAACTGTAATATAGCCAATGGGGTGAAGTTGCCACGGCATTCAAATAGTAAAATAAATTTTACCACAATAGTTATCACTGTTTTAATTAAATTATCATGGTATTTAAACATATTTAATTCATACAATTGTTGCGTATTATGCATTTAACTACATTTACATATGAACTACCTAGAAACTTGCAAACTTTGAGAAATTAAAGGAGACGAAACCAACTAACGAGTTGTGCGTAGTACATCTCATCAGGTAGCTTTACCTAAACTTCTATGCTAAATATCCTTTTTCGTAAAGTGTTTAAAATTTTGCCCGATTTTATTCCGACATTGTATTTTAAACTGAATTTTCAGCTGAACGCAAATTGAGCGTGTCAGGGGGAAGGTGAACATTTGTTTGCATTAGCAATCATCTGTTTTACATAAAAAGAAATGTACCGCCAGTGGTTTCCTTCCTTGCACTTTACTTTAAACAATTAAGCAAATAGAAGGGAGAAACCCCGTGGGGCAGTAAGCGAAGGGGCGTCCTCGCAGCCTGCCCTGAGTAATTCAGTTTGAATTAGCAGACACCTTTGCAAAAATCATTTTAATTACAATTTATAATATCTAGAACAGCGGTCATTTCGTATGACCGCCGGGTTTTCTAGTTTACACGAACGGAAGTTATTCAGCAATTACTTAAACGACTCTAATAAGTTGAGTTGATAATTTACATGGCTTTCAAATTTAACACCTTATTTGTTTCACATTCATGAATTCAAAGCAAAAGTATTAAGCTTTTCATTAAATGATTTGAATAAAAATTTCATGCAATATCCGGATTGTTTTACTATTTCTGGTATACATTGTTCATATTTATTGTTTTAATTCAAATTGATATTTCTTATTTCACTAACTGACATTTCAGATTCATAAGTACATATAATAAAGCTGAAGCATTTAAAAAGAATCATTTTTAACGTTTCCGTTATGGAAGTAGAACATATATTTTTGTTGCACTTTACTTTTGTAGAGCAAGAAATATGAGTAAGAAAAACAAATCTCTTCCATAAATTTCTTTAAATATTCCTTTAATTATATCTTTAAATATTAACTTTTTGACTGAATTTTTCATCGTTTATCATTTATAAATATTTTTTAAGCTGGGTTACTGATTCATCATTTCTTATGTTTTTTACAAAAAAAAGAAACTCAAGTTGAACGCAATCTTCCGTGAAGAAAATAATATCGCCTCGTTGAAAATGTATTTCACGGCCATAAACTAATACTTGTTTTTTGTAAAGAAAGGGCCAGAAACAAATGCTTGACAATTTCGTTTGTTGTGTACTTAGATTGAGCAAAGATAAGCATAATGTGCAATAACTTAAGTATCTTAAAAAAGGAGTTAAAAAACAAATCTAAGATATATTTCTTAAAATATATATACTCTCCGCACATGAAACGGAGTACTAGTAAACTTGAAACTACGTAACAGTTTAAGCAAAACATGAGTGATTAAAAAAAAGACAAATCTGCTTGTTTAAAATCTTCATGTATTTAAATTAACGCGTGCAATAAATTAATTATTATAATCTAATTAGCTGTTGCTAATTAAGAACGAAAAGAAACAACATTTTTTTTGCTTTATAATTACTTTGTAAGAAACAATCTCTCGAAAATTTAACCACGCAACATCCGTGAAGCAAATTATCAATATATAACGACTTTATCAAGCAAGAGTTATCGTCACATGAGCTTATACTCCATTTAAAAAATTAGGGAAACTGGGAAAGAAAAACTTTTTCTAATGATCATCCACTTTTTTAAGTTCTTGCATGTTTTGAAAAGAGATAGTTTGTTAGATGGAAAACGAAAGTTTAGATGTAGAATGTAAAGTTTCTACTGGTTGATGACATTAAAAAAAAGTAAAGTTTGGAGAAATTTTTACTAAGTCTTTCTTAGATAAGAACGAAATTAATAAGGGTATAATAAAGACGTCACTAGTTTTTATCTGACTGTTATAACGTATGACAAAAACGGATATTTCTGAGCATTAATGATTAATTTGACTTTAATGAAGAAGAGTATATTAAAATAAAAATATAAATGTTTATTCAAAGTTTTTTGGAGAAGAGAGTATTATTTCTCTACATATTTATCCTGTGCGTGCAATTAAAATTATCAAGCTTGTAAGGATCTTAAGTTTGACTAACGTTTATTTTATTTTAAAGCCTTATTATCATCTCTTATTTTCCATTTCCGGCTAGAATTAACCCGTGAATATGTTTATGCAAATTGTACTTGCTAACGCTTAAGTATTTAAGTTATGGCTTTTTGCCAAGAGCCTAGTAGAAGGTAGTAGAAGGAGAGAGAGAGTGAGCCATCTTGCCACGAGTCTTCACGTGAGCTTGGCATCAGTTACTGTCCACCTTTAAGGCCAGAGGTTTTAATCTTCTTGAAAGCTAAAGACGTATTGTAGCTTTCCGAAGTTCGCGTACTACAGACATAGTAATTTAAAAGAGCAGTCTTAGCGTTAGTCATCTGTGTAAAATATTAAAAGTTAGCTCTTACTTAAATTTTAGTTAGTTAGTAGTCTTACACTTTTACGTTCAGACCACAAGTGGTTGGTCTTTGTATCCCGGAGTGCGGGAGCGATTGTGAAGACGTGAAAAAAATAAAGGGTAATTTTAACCCTTCTCATCTTGTCGTCTTTGCTACTCTATAGGACATAGTTTGCAGTCAACTCACTGTCCAGTCAGGACACGTCATGTTCGCCAAACAGATAAAAGAAATGCAAGTCCTGATAAGCTTACAAAAAAAGTAGAGAATTTTAAGAAAATAATTTGACTTTGTGAGAGAGAAAGTTCTATAAAAAATCTGATTTCTAATTTAGGTCATATATCAAGGTTACGATTATGTTCTGTAATTATGCTTAAATTAACAGAAGATAAAATATCTCTTGCCTTGAATTGTAGAATTCAAGAAAACATGTATAATAACTAGTTTTCCGTAAAATATGGGGTTAACAGAAAATTTAGTAATAGATTATGTTGCACTCCTAATCTCCGAAATCAGCTGCTATTGTTTTACACCTACAACACAAATTTGATCTCAGACGTCCTGAATTTAACTCTATAATAATTGGCATGGGATGTGATTTAAGTACTGTTTAACTAGATTTGTATTTCGATACATCTAAACGAGGGAAGTTTACATATGATTATTAGATCAAAATGAATTCTAGAATTAATACTCTGCTGGCGTTCTAATTTAAGATTAATTTTTATTTTCATGGAGTACTGTTCATCTACATTATCAAGACAGTGTGCGTAAAGCTACTTTAAGAAACTTAGTAATTTGAAATGTATGTTTAAAAGTGATAATCGGGGAAACAAAAACCATAAAGTTATGTGGATGAATAAGTATGTATTGGACTACAATAGGACTCTCATATGTTCCACATGCATATAACTTGAAAGAATTATATTAGATTTTTAGAGACTAGATTAAAGGGAAAACTCAATTTAGAATGAAAATAACTGTAAAAAATTTATTTTTAATTCAAACAAGAATATTATTCCGATTTTGAATATGTTTTAAGTACATTTTGCCATAAAATGTTATTTTTGCTTTGTTCCTCTATAAACATTTCAAGAAAAGCAAATCCGAAATTATCTAGAAATCTTTCTTTCTAGCTGTTCGTACGTTAGCGATATAAAAATTAAGGTATTAATAACGTTGGCAGCTGGAGAAATGGAGCCTATCCAAATTGCTCTAAAACATTTGTTGGTGTTGGGGGACAGATCTGTTAGAGTAGTCATTTCTACTGATTTCCGGGCTGCAGAACAGGCTATTAATTCTTCGAGCATGCCCTCATCTGAGAAAATCTTCCGATATCGGCATTATTTACGGTAGTTGGCTTTAAAACGGAAACGTGTGTTCTTTCAGTGGATACTTGGCCGTTGTGGCATTTTCGGAAAAAACGCAGGCTTACTACCTCACAATAAGGGTCTTGAAACTACTACTCACTCGACACCGCTCCCTCCTTCATTCATCACGACGCAGCAAAAAGTCTAAGTTCACCTAACTTCCAAAAAATATTCGACGGTAAATAGGCATATATTGTTCCTCACAGCATCCGATCTATAGCACAAGAGTCTCGTAAAAAATTCCCCACAATGACACTTATGAGGCAGACTTTTAACGTTAACACTCATCAGGCCACAAAGATGATTCTGTTTTGCAGGATTCCCAGAGGGAACTCTTATCAAGGGACATTTTTAGGTCTTCATCAACCTGGGAGGAAGCAAAAAGTGTCCGAGATCACACAAGCTTTCCCGGAACCACGAAAACAGCCAGGATACAAAAATTCTCCGAATTTGGACCCCTTTAAACACGACTACTACCATTTTTCCCCACTAAATCAGTAAAACACAACCCATGCGCAGGCGCGTACTGCAAACCAGAAAGCCAAAACCCAACTCAGCGAACCCAAGAACCTGTTAACTCTCGCGCATACCCTAACAGTAACCCTTGACCTTTAGTCAAACCCCAAAAGCAAAGATAAGACAATAAGAAATGTTCTTGAACATTCCAAGACCCCGAGAAAAGAAATGGCGCAGAAAATTGCTAAGCTCTCCCGATTTCTTTTACAGACAAAAAAATTTCATTTGGCATTATTTTTCAATTAGAAATTGCTATATACTTTTATATAAACCTTAACATTCTTAAGTACTTATGAGTGCCATGAGAGTACATACAATTCAAGAACATAGCTTGAGTTATTATGTCAACAATAGGTCCAGTGTTTTAAAAAAATTAAAATTAAACAAGCAAGTTTAGGAAAGTAAATTTCAACCATTCATTCAGAATTAAACATTAAAATGTTTATAACCAGTTACATAGAATTGGTCCTCTACGATGGCAATGTTGGTAATATCCTTAACTATAACATTTACTTACCTATTTATCTTAACTAATAGTTAATTTTTAGTTAAAGCAACTTTCCTTTTCATTCTCCTTTCCCCCACGCTTTCCAGCCAGAATAGCACTAAGTCAGTTACTCAAATTAAGGGGGAAAGAAGTACTATTTAAGCGAAGATTTCAGAAGTTGTTTTTAGAGCGTGTTGTAGAGTCATTAGGTTATTTAGAAGCAGGAGAGATGGAAAATGTGAAACGTCTTGGCCGGAAATCGAACCAGGGACTTCTTAGTTACTCGTCGAGCATGCTGACCCCTGCACCACGAAGGCATGCGAAGAAGCCGGTAGAAATACCTTATAAACTCCACCTTTTAAAGGGCGACTGGGGATTAAGGGCCCCAATCGCCAAGTCCTGGTGGTGGAGAATCATCATCCACCACCCTTTTTAGTTCGGGCGTCAGTGTAAATACATTAGGTATTTTTTTGAGAGCAGGAGACATGAAAAATGAGCAACGCCTTCGCCGGGAATCGAGCCACGGACCTCTCGGTTACGTGTCGAGCGGGTTGACCACTACACCATGAAGGCATGCGAAGAAGGCGGGAGAAATACCTCATATACTCCACCGGTTTTATTTCAGGCGCCAGTGTAGAGACATTAGGTTATTTCGAAGTAGGAGTGATGAAAAATGAGCAATGCCTTCACCGAGAGTCGAACGACGGACCTCCAAATACGCGTCGAGCGTGCTGACCACTACACCTCGAATGCATGCAAAGAAGGCGGGAGAAATACCTCATAGTGTTATTGCTTGCTTTGTTACTTAATGGCGATTTGATACTGTGGCGTTGAGCGCTGTGAGAATATGGAATTCTCACTGCGCGCAGTGTATCGTCATCGCCGCTGTAATCGTAATCGTGGGCCACCACGTGCACCGCAGTGTATAAAAACACTGGACGGACAGGCGCTCTCTCTCTTCTCTCTTTCTGCATAACTTCGTTCTATCGAGCGTGTGAGGCCACACACGTCTCACGCCATCCCATTTTGGAAACATCGATCCACCGCCTTAAGTTACCTGAGATGAAGGAATAGTCAAGTTCTAATTTAATGAAAGCCGCATAATTGAGGGGTAAGAACTCTGGATGAAATGACGAATCTACTTCAGAAGAAAATACCTCGTGTGCTTCATGTTCAACGTGTTTAATCTTCGCAACCCGTATCTTCGGAAGTGACGGCCATGTGCTCGATAATTGGGTTTAGATAAAAAAAAAATTGCTCTATTCTATCGCGGAAAATATGCCTCACCTTAAATAGGCATTTTTGTAATGATTAAGAAGTATTGTGTCATCGATGTTTTCAGATTGCTTGTGCATTAAAAATGAACGATGTTAATAACATGCTTGTCAGACAGCATCTGTAAGTCCTCCATAAATAGTTTTGTAATCTGCATTGATATATTGATAACCCAGAGAAGTTTCTTATGCTAAAATAAATGTGTCTTTAAACGGTATCTACAGTCTCATGCATGGGGGTTATTGGGTAAGTCAACCATTTTGTTATTCTTATCTTAAAGAGTAAACGCAATGTACACCACTAGTTTTTAAGTTAGTTAAATTTGTGCAGACTTAATTTATATTTGATACTTCTAGTATCACATTGGATTAGGGAGTCACAATTACAACACCACAAGCGCATCTAGCCATTAGATTTGTTCCGCCAGCTTTTACGTGTCAGAGCCTTCCTGTGCAATTAATTATCATGTGAACCGTTAAGCTAGTTTTATTACATTTTATTTTAAGTTCAACGTTAATTGTTCAAGTTAAGCCAGAAGTGTTGGCTGATATAAACCCAAGTGAGGGCGTTAGTGAAACTGTGATTGAATAAACGGTAATTTACACCCTTCTTCTGACTTTGTCTGCTGTCAAGCTCTGAGGATAATTCCTGTACAGTCTTTCTAGAGCTCGTTAGTTTATGTTGCCAAAGAATACGAAGCTCTATAAATGTAAGGGAATACTTTAGTGAAATTGTAGGTTGTAAAATAAAACATTTATGGAAACAGCAAGTAGTTTATTATCTAAATTAAAAAATATCAATAGTACGTACAGTCGCTTACCAAAGTCTCTAACTTACAAGTACCGAAAAATTTCATGTACATTTCATTAGATTTTACATACTGAATTCTTCTCTTCTAAAGTAATGTTTGGATATTACAACTCTAGATACGTAGTACCGGCATATAACTGATAACCAAATGTATAAAAGTGGTGTTTTTTTGCTAGTAAGTTAGTATTCTTTTGTGCTAGTAGTTTAATTTTTAAATATACCCAAAATAATTCCTAACATCAAAGAAATGCAGCTTTCATCAACTAAAATTTCAGATGAACAGAATAATTTCAAATTTAAAGGATGATATTTTCTAAAAATCAAAATTGTTTCACTGCAAATCACAAAAATTACATGAGAAATTCATGTATCGCAAATCAAAATGGTTTCCTCTACTAAAAATATATTCAAGACTCTTCGATTAAGGAAAAATTAAATCAAATATTTATACTTTAGATATGCCTTTCGTATTAAATCTTCAGTTTTGATTGCAATCTTTCAGTACTTCACTTTTTTAAATCTATGAGCAGAATCATCTTATGGTATGACAGTGAACATCCTCATATTTCTAAAGTAGTTAGATGGCCTTCAACAGAAGATTCTGAAATTTGTAAAACCAAAATCGCTTTACAAGCTTTACCCCTTCGATGCTCTGCAAATTTAAAGTACACTGCTAAAAAAAAGGAGGAAAGCGGCAATTTTGTATATCCCGTTTTACTGGGCCGATTGATGAAATTAAATTGCCCTTTTCATTTCTCGAGAGCGCGACTTAGGATATATATTAGACTTATATATAGTATTGTTCTAACATAGGTATTTTGACACAAAATAGATTTTTTCTGAAATAACGTACCATTTTGTTTCTCATATTTAGATTCTAGGACTCAAATTATGCCTAAATATTAAATTTTGTAATTTTTGGTGAAACATTTATAGGGAAATTTGAAAATTTACCTTGGCGCATTTTTTCTCAGCTTGCCCATAGAATAAGTCACTTGGCGAACTTCTTAATTTATAGCAACCTATTTTCCTTTCTCTTTGTCTTTATAGACGGGGAGGAAAAATGGTCATCGTTCGTTCTTTCAATTAAATTTGACAAACTGCGTAATTTCGAATAAAAACTCTAATTTTTTGCAGGTTTTAGAAATACATCTACTTTAAGGTGATAGTAAAAATGTTATAGGTAATAACGCAAAATATTTTGCAAACTATTTGTAAAAAAATGTTTAAAAATACAAATTTTAAAAGTAAATCATAAAATATCTGCCAATTATATTTAGAATAAGCCTAAATTTCGAATTCTGGAAGAAGGAATCAAGTATGTTTAACAAAACAAGAGATATTAATAAATTTATATCAAATTAAAAATTAACATTGAGGAGCTAAAAGTTTGAGAGCTAATTTTTTAAAAGCTACTCGTGCGATATTTACAAAACCTCGCAGTTTGCATAATTTGAGTCGTAGAATTTAAATATGGAAAACAATTGGCATGCCATTTCAGAAAAAGTCCAATTTTGTGTCAAAATACTTATAGTAGAATAATACTATATACAAATCTATACATATCCTAAATCGCGCTTTCGAGACATGAAAAAACGCAAGTTGAATTTCATCCATCGACCCAGTACAATAGGGAGATGTAAAACTGTCCCATTTCTTTTTTGAGCAGTGTACATCAGTTCCTGGCGGAAGCTGATTTGAGGATGACTGAAGGCAATTCCTTTACGGAACAGGATAACAGGTATGTACCGAAAGGGTATCTTTAATTTTTTCATCAAACATATGGCAACAATACTATTTTCTTCTATATACAGTCAATCTGTTTGTCGTACAGCCCTCGAATGGAAACGTTTAAAAAATTTCCTAATAATATAAGTTTTTATCTTTTATATAATTTGAAATTTAAAATTATTTTAGTTTTTGAAACGACTGGTATCGAAATGCATAAACACATGTATAATATGTGAGACGAAATATTGACTTTTTAATTTCAATAACGATACTTGATAAAGCAATTTTCTAACACCCACTAAACAATAGATCAGAAATGGTTTTTTATCGAAAGGAAAGTCTTAGATAAAATCAGTTTCATTTCCCTGATGCATATATGCAAAGAAAAATCGGGTTTCGCACTCTCAGCTTTTATCAAATTCCAGTTCCTTGCTTCACTTCAGTTATAAAAATTCACAGTTGGAAAAGCAGAGCAGCTTCTTCTAAACTAAATCTTCAGGCTATTATAAAAATAAAGGCTTTCAATTCTTTTTAAAATAGGTATCAGATTGTTATGTATTCTATATTCGTTATGTCTGTAAAATAATTTTCTATATTCTCCACTTTTCCTGTTTACTTTAGCAGGTATGATGCTGTGGGTTTTTTCTTGCTACACTAATTTTTTCGTCATCCTAGCTTATGCATGGTAATATTGTTAGTACTGAATGCATTATAATGCTCTCTTTCTTTCGGACTATTTCGACAATTTTAATCTGACCTGAGGTAATTTTATCATCCTTTTTTCTTATTTTCTTAAACGTATAAGACACAGTTTTCAGCTTCTTTTAAAATGGCATCCAAAGGTTCAGTATTTTCTGAAGGTAGGTTTAAGAGGACTAAAAAATATATGGCCTCAAGAAACAGCTACTAAGATTAGTAAGGCCATGAAAATGAGAAGCATCTTAGACTCCTAAAATAGACGTTTGATTCTGACAAAGAGCGTTAGGCACTGTATTTGCTAGAATTGGTGTTTCTTTAAAGAGTTTTGAAAGTTATTTTACTAAAGAGATATGCTCTTTAGTAAAATGTATTTAAAGCTAAGAATGCATTTAAATGTATTTAACAATGTATTTAGAATGTATTTAAAGCTAAGAATGGGAGATAACTCTTCTGGGCTTTATTCCTTGACCTGAACATATAGTTCTTTTTTTTTATTTCCGATGGCAGATTAGAAGACAAAACAGAAGGAACAGGTAAAGAGCTTTAATTTTCCTCCCTTAATGGTTTAACCGAAATTAAAATCCCTTAATGATTAAATTAAATTAATTTAATTAAATAATTTTAATTTTTCCCTTAATGATTTAATCGAAAACCATAAAGAGGTTGCTTTGCAGCGGATACCAGCACACTGTGGACTCCCGGGTCATGAAATAGTTGACTCCCTGCCAAAGAAGGCAACCAAAATTAATTGCTGAAATAACAGATAAACCAATTCCTTTTCTATACCGTCAAACGGTTAAAATTATTTAGAGAGGACTTTTGGAAAAACATCACATCAAAGCGGCAAACAAAGCCAAGAAATGGATTGAAAAAAATCACAAATATTCAGTTATGGCCATGGGACAGGTCTGTGGCCACCTTTCCCCTAGCTACTGGCCATGAGCACATTTCCAAGTATTTGTATCGTGTAAAAATATTGCCAAGTCCTCCTTGCCAACTGTGCAACATTTGTGAGGAAACGGGCGCGAACCATTTGAGTCATTGCCCTGCAATGGGCTCGAACGGTTGTGCGAGGAATACTGGAGAGCTCGGCTCAAGTTGAACGATATATAGGCTTACTGTAGTATAGATTTAGTTTCATAGCTGACATTGTACTGTAGTATAGATTTAGTTTATAGCTGGAGAGCTTGGCTGAATATTTATAAATTTTATTTCTCTAAAATTACATATTGACAAAGCATATTCTTCCACTGAATAAAGTAGCAATTCAAGTAAGGCGGTCCTATTTAACACCACACGTCAGCTACAGCATAGGGTAACATACAACCTAAAACTCTATAGCACAGAGTGTCAATGAATAATGGATTTCTAGAAAGTTCAAAAGCAATTTAGATCTTAAAATTCTTAGTAATACCGCATCGTGGCAGCTGCTGGGGAAGTCCGGAATATGCTCGTTATTTTCCAGAAAATCAAATCTTTTATATGCCGGAGATGTGAGACCTGCCTCAGGGTCCGGGGTCGTAATTTCAGACACCTTTCTTCTCGACGATAGTTGTCTATTTTTGTTCTTATTTCTTGATTTCTGCAGCGTTAACCTTCCAGCACGCGCGTTTGCGCAAAATTTACGACAAATTCGGTTTTAATGCACATTTTTCGCATATCGAAGCTGAGACATCTGAAGGTCATTTCTATTCCTCCTTTCTACCCTTTCCCACATCATGGAATGTGCCAACAGTAAGTTATTTTATTTTTATTTTTTTTTGTGCTCTGTGGCAGCTTTTCCGTATTGTTACGACACGCGCGTCGGCGTGGGTGAAAATTCGGAAAATATTTTTTTTTCTCAAATATTTTGTAATTTTGTGTTATTAATTAATTGCCTTGTAGTATTTTAATTTGTATACATTCGGGTGTGTAATTTTTATATCGGTTTTCATGGCAAAAAAATGTGTACAACCAGCTGATTTTGCTCGCATTTTTCAAGAATTACCCGACGAAGAAGAGTAAGACAAGAAAACCTTTAGATATGAGAACAATAGCGATTTGAGCGAGGAAAATATAGAGATAAATAATATCAGCAGTAAATCTGAACAATACATTTTGGGATGATGATGATAATAGCGATATAGAAAAATGGAATGATGATGATATGGTCTATATTGGTAACGATAAATCTTCTAAGTGGCGAAAGCAGAAGTATGCAAACTGCTCAAAGACGAAAAAGATGAATATTGTGACAGTGTTACCAGGCCTAAAACACCATGTCAAGGATACAGAGGTTGAAATAGGATCATTTTTGAAAATCATTGATAGAAATATGCTTGATGAAATTTTGGAATGTACAAATAAATATATAAGTTTGCTTAAAAATAATTCACTTATATTTGAATGTGATATTGTTTGTATTTTGCAATAATAAGGTTAATATTTTACTTCTTAATAAATTTATTATCAATATTCACTCATTTCTGTCGTTTTTCGTGAAGGAAACGGTAAAATAACGAATGTCGTAAAAATACGAAGCGCGGGTGCTCATGTAAAATTGCAAAGGGCGCATAATAAATTAATTAAGCATAATAAATGTGTTTACCCACTCTGTTTATGTTCTTCCTTTCCTGTGTTTTGTGTCGTCTCGACCACGCCAGAAAAGCCTTTTTGACTATATGATTGCTATGTGATTTTCCATCGTCTAGGACTGAAAGAAATAATAATAAAATTTTTGGACTGCGTCATTTCTAGGTTAAACTGAGCCACGAAACTTGCGTAATGCTGATGACGTAGTAATTGGGAACTGAAAGCTTCTTATACGTCATTAAGTATAATGAATGACTTAACGATTACGTCTTTTGAAGCAGGAGACTTGAAAAATAAGCAATGTCCTCGCCGGGACTCGAACCGCAGACCTCTCGAATACGCGCCGAGTGTGCTAACTACATAGACCTAATAAGAAACAGACCAAACCAAATGGGTTTTAGTCCTCATTTGACGCCCTCGCTGCTGTTTCCTTGACCACATCTGGAGGAATAGGGACGACTAGCATAAACTTAACAATGGTTGGCTATTGCATAGCCTATAACTGTCGAGAGAAAGCTGGTTGTAGAGCCTCATTTCACAATTAAAATTTTTACATATTTTTATTTTTGAAACTGAGATTGATTTTTTAAAGTTTAGCATATTTATCAAGCATAATTAACGTTCCAAATAATTATAAAGCTGTTGCATATTTTCAGGCCTGTATATTTTTTTAGCTTTTTCTAACCTTAAGGAAATTTGTAACTACTTCGTTTAGAAAATAATGTTTTAAATCTGAACTAATAGAAATTTTCAAACAAACAATTGTCTCTTAGAATTTTTATGCTTTTTATTGGTGTAAAAAAGTAAAAAATACTAAAATAACTTAAAATTGAATTTTTGAAATTTTTTGTTTAAAATTCTAAATTGTGCTGCTTTTTTAAAATTATAGGTGAATATTATAGCATAATTTTCATGAATGTGTTTTATTTCAATTAAATTTCCTAATACATTAATAGTGATTAACACTTTTAACACCTTAATAATTTCTGTACATTTATTCTAATGTTAAAATTGTATTTAACTACAATAATTAATTATGCCAGTATTTTGTAGTGATTAATTTTTAAAATTTACTTCTAGTTCGGCAAAAGATTTTTTTATTTACTGTGAATTTAATTTATTAGCCCTAAGGGCCAGTTGCCTCGAAATGGTATTTTGCGCTGTTTCACTATAAATGTCCGTTTCGCTTTGCAAATTGTGGCCACCAAATATTATCGCCCTGCATTATATTTAAAGAAATTAAATAATAAAGAATCTGCATGAATACATGTATGTTTATCGCAATGTTTTAATCCATTTCATATTTTGTAAAACTTTCAAGAATTTTTGATTTAACAAACTCAAAGAGTTCAAAGCGAGCAACGGAAACACTGTACGGAAAATAACATTTTTATCTACAGCGCGAAAATTCTACAGATATACTGTTTTCAAATATTTTGTGATGTTGCTGTAGAATTGAATTTTATGTGGTTTACGTGCGAAGACCATGATATTCAATAAATAAAGGTAACAATCAAAACGTTAAAAAACGTCCCTTTGGGCGTAATATAAAATGTGAGTGCTTCCTGATTTTATTCTATTTTATCTTTTTAATTTTTTCCCATTATAATCAGAAAAGTTTATGCTCAGATTTTTATGAATTATTAAAATAAGTAATCATCTTATGATCATATTGTAATGTTAACAATTAATGGCCATATAATCAAATTAATTGCTGTCTTTTAATGTTATAATATTTTTAAAAACCACTGCCTGAAAATGCTCATAAAATTAAAAAAAATATATATCACATCCTTGTTTAATTTTGCCTTAGTTATTTCAAAGCATCATGTACTATCAATCTTGTACGCAAAAGTAAATTCATCAATTTTTGTGTTTAGAAGTTTTTACCGTTTTACCAAGGTAAAGCTGTTTATACAAGAATTACGAGTGAAAGAATGCAGTAAAAAGTGCTTTAACGAGATATATTAAATCTTGTTTGTAAAAGGTGTGACTTTCATAATGTCATCACTTATACAAAATAACGCATTTAATAATTAAAAACATTTATGTGATACAAGTGCCATAGGTTTCAGTGTTAAAGTAAACCAGATCGTCCCTACTACTTCTCGCGGACATGTGGGGGACACGCGCTCTGCCCACTGGGTTAGTCTATCTCTTTTAAGGTCCATGGCTGACCACTACACTACTAAGGCATGATAAGAAGGCGGGAGAAATGCCTGCTTATCATGCCTTCTGTTATAGCCTTTATATAGACTTACGATGGGTACTATACACGTAATATATGCTATCTCAAGTATATCAAATGGAAAATCACTTATACCTCTTATGTGAGGATTATTTCCAAGCATTTTCAGTTAAGTGCATTACATATTAATTGTTTCTTTTGGAAAACTACATGAATACAACATGAAATTGGAAAACAATCCGTGCATTGAAATAAGAAAATACAGACTACCGAGTCGCTCTTTCATTCAACACTAGAAGTAAACTATTCCCTCCTACCGCGAGCGGTTAAGTTTCAACCTCCTGATTTAAGAACGTATTCTCAAAAATCTCAGCAATATAATCCATTTTACTTTTCTCAAGCTGTAGCATCTGTCCAAGGAACAGATTTTGTGGTTTTATTCGCAAAGTAACCATAGTAACCAAACATGTATATGCAAAAATGCCCGCAGAAAGCTACATCTAGTATACACATTGATGCATGGAAAGCTAGATTTGAACTAATCCTTTTCCTGTAGTGAAAGTATTTTAACTTGTATTTATTTCTTTGAACTGCCACTGAGAGCTTTTCCTGTTTTTTCCTTATTCTTGATTTACGGGAAGCGGATGTTTGGAAAAAAGTATGAAACTATGAGAAATAGTGAATAAAATATATTTCTTTCTCTGTTTAAATGGTTTGTTTTATTTGGAACAATTGAGTGAATCAAGTTACAAGAGGTTGCAGTTTTAAAATAAATTTTTCCTGTATTAAAGAGATAAAAAATGTTGAGAATTTTATTTTTTTTATCTTGAAATAATTTTTTGTGAAGATATAAAAATGTAAAAGCACTTTATTCAAAGGACTGCATGTTTTATAACTACTATGTTAGATCTCCATTTAGGAAGTTGGGTGAAATCAGTTGCGAAACAAATATGAAAACTAAAATAATTGATAAAAATAAATGAAAAAATAATAATTTGCATTTAAAAGCATTTAAATTCAAAATATATATAATGAATTTTATGCATTGATATAAATTGCATTTAGTTGTTTTAGAAAAAAGTTCTTATTCATTTAATTCAAGTAAAGTTTTGCTTGAAAACGCATTATGCAGGCAATTATTATCATTAAGGTTACAAAAATATGAGATGAATGTAACTTCGATATTTCCATTTTCGTGTTTCTTTTTCCTAATAACATCCCAAGAAACTAAAACTGGAATTCCGAATTATAACTTATGTTTAATATTAGTATACAAGGCACATATATGATTCTGTTTTAAACGCAGTTTTCTACCACAAGGTCTTGAAAATCTTTACTATTTCTTTAATTTCTGGATAAAATTTTTAATCACGTAGTAGAAATTTTCCCTCTGAATTTTTATTAAAGTATTGTTGCAGGATCATGGCATTTAAAACATACGATCCCATTAAATAGTCAAATTATTTCAAGAAACAATTTTTTTAAATACAGAAATTACAAGAAAAAATAACATTTTTAAATACAGGAAAAACTTTCAAATACTAGAAATACAAGAGCACAACAAAACCGCAACCCGCTTTTGTTATTATTTTTATTTTGCATTTAAAACCCTAAAATGAGAATATTTAATGTCTGGGGCATTAGTGGGGCTGACAAAAATTGAAATTTTACATAGAGTAGGTCAAAATTTGCCCATTCACACCTTTCACATATGACGTGGAAAGAAGAAATGCTATTCTGTGGCTCTTAGATATGCAGAAAGATACATTTATGACACATTCATACTCAGAGATTTTACATACGATGTTTATGACTGTACATGCTTATTAGAAATTAATGGAATGATGCCATAGACTTTGTTAGACCCATAAAGTTCTCTCTAGGTAACATATTTCATCTACACTGGTGTGCAAAAATTAAGGACGAATATCGAAAAATTAGCATATCAGCTGAACGAAGAGGCAGAGCGGACAGAAAGACCAATCAGGAGATTAAGTAAGGTGATGTACGGTAGCACATGCGCAGATATGCAGGTAGACGTAATGGGGGAGTGTCTGAGTAGTATAAAGCATGTTGTGGGTGTAAGATCAGTATTTCTGGCAAAGAGATTGCATGCCGTATAGCAGTTAAAATCACACCGAGTTGCTGCCTCAGCGAGAAATGGCGAATAATCAATCTGTTAGACGACATCTGGATGCTTTTACCCGAGGTCGAATCATTGGGAAGTTGGAGGAAGGCCGCAGTGTGACAAGCTTGGCTGCAGAGTTCTGCTCACAGCATCGTTTCACGACTTTGGAGACAATTTCAAACTACAGGAACAGCTATCCGGGGGTTTAGTAGTGGTCGTCCACGAGGAACCACACCCGCAGATGACCGGTATATTGCCTTACAGGCCAGAAGAAACAGGCGGCAGACAGCGGGAGAAATCGCTAGACACACGACACAGGTGACTGGACGACCGATAAAGCGTTTTACCGTGGCCAGAAGACTGCACGGTGATGGTCTGTTTGCACGACGCCAAAAAAAAAAAAAAAAAAAAAAAAAAAAAAAAAGGAGAAGGCGTTCTCTGTGGTGCCGGGAACACCGGAATGGGAGAGACAATGAATGGGGACGAGTACTCTTTACAGATGAGAGCAGATTTAGTCTGAGTTGCGATTCTAGACACATACACATCTGGACAGAGCGGGGAACACGCAATAACCCCTTCAACATCATCAAAAGGGACTGTTTTGGAGGTCGCGGAGTTCTCGTTCGAGCAGACATAATGCTTGGTAGCCGGACCGACCTTCATATCTCCCAAGGAGGTTCGTCAGCTGAGACTGCTATTGTAACGAGGTTCTTCTTCCTTACATGCGTCTTTTCACAAGGGCTATGGGTCCTCAGTTCCTCTTCATGGACGACAACGCTCCACCTCATCGCACAGTTACTGTCGAAGAGCTGTTGGAGAGTGAAGATATTGAACACATGGATTGGTCGGCAAGGTCTCTGGATCTAAATCCCGTCAAGCATGTACGGAACTTACTAGGGAGACCCGTGGCAGCACGTAACTTATCGCCAGTAACGATTCTGAAACTGCGATTGGTGCTACAAGAGGAACGAGCAGCAGTGTCTCAACAGCTCATTAACAACCACATATCCAGCATGCACAAATGATGTGAAACCTGCCTAGCAGTCAGAGGAGATCATATCCCCTATTAAAGACCGGATGTTTCTTGCTGGACTCCCATCACAGGGATGTTTCGGCCTTCAGTCGCATTGCGCTCCATGCTATGCTACTTTTTCAATAAAGCTTCTTTTTATCCCTCTGATTTCTCTTTTAGTAAGTGTTGCTTACATTACTCATGTCCCTACGTATTGGGGATCTTACGGTATTAAATGTGTTGATTTGGAAAGCTTTTGTACAATAGCTCTCGTCCTTAATTTTTGCACACCAGTGTATATGATGTCTGTATTGCATCCTATTCACTACATAAAAAATAATTAAATACGCAAATAATATGCACTTTCCTATTTTTTGTTTTGCTGGTGTAACTTACATAATTTTGCTTATTTAAATATATAAAATTAGATTTTAAAGTTAGTTCTTAAAATGTTAAAGTACTTATTATTTTGTTATAGTATGCAAATATTTGCCATTTTTCACACTCTTTTTGTAACGCAGTGATGTAACGCAATGTAACGCACTCTTATAACGCAAGTTTAATTTTGGTCTCGAACATCATGCTGTAAATATTCACCATTTCATTTCATAAAGTAAATATTTATTTTCGTAAAAGAGTGTAACAAAAAGAAATTGTTTAATTACTTGTGTCCCAGGAACAGAGTATTTACATTTTAATAGCATGCATAATTCCTTGCAGAATTTTTTAACGCTATTATTTACAAATTTTGATCTGCTTAACGTTTGTTCGGTTAGAACATAATAATTTATTAAATCAGCACAATCACACTATTCTTGTAAAGGAACTATATATTTACTTAAAATTTTAGTATAATAAGATTAACTATATAAATCGGAAAGAGATCTTAATTATGAAAGATAACAAGGTATGAAATCACAGCGCGTATATAATGCGCCGTGGTCTCTCAATAGGGAATGAAAATAATTAACTTTCTGTTTACAGCCACTGACTTTGAATAATATTTATTATTCACTTAAAATAACTGTTTTCGTAAGCACTACATTAGAATATAATTAAGAAGCGGCAGATTTCCGAATCTATCTCGCTTTGTTGCAGACAATTCATCTCGCAACTATTAAGATATTCCGTATGCGACGAAGAATGAGCTGAATAAAGGCGTGATAATAAGGGTTCTGTGTTCAAAACTCATAATGTCTTGCACTGATGTATTTGCACAATGAAAAATCCTTTTACGAAAACGTGAAATGCACTTAATATTGGCGAGGTGAGACAAGGAAAACGTAGGATAGAATGCCATTAAACTAAGATGCAGTGAAAGAACTTTAACTTTATTTGATATACGAATGACTTTGTTCAGCTCTTAATGAATCTGCTTGTTTCACGAAATTTGCATATTTCAAACACGGCTTCTTAGCCCTAACGTGTCTAGTAAGTAAGCACATATAAAAGGCTTATCTTTCATAGCGAGTCATGAAATCATAATGCACAGTAATTTTCCACCTAAGGGCGAAGTAAATGTAAAGCAGCGAAAGCATGCTAGGATATGAAGGGAGAAAGGTAATGCCGGAAATATTTGTCATGACAATACGTTATTTGTTTTAGAAATTTGAATACCTCACCAATAAAAACTTTTGTTTTACTTTGACTAGTCACCGATAGCTATTTTACGCTAATCCTATTAATAAAAGTTGCAAGGTCTCCGTCTAGGAAAGAGATTATTGATTCGTCTACTGAAAATTATAAACGAAGTTGCAGGATAGCCTTAGAACACGAATTGGTAAACAAAGTTGTGGTTTGTAACTAAAACTCAGGACTTAATTTCTAAACTTAGAAGTGCCGGAGCCCTATGGAAGACTGAGGAAGGAAAGAAAAAAAAATAAAGCAGATGAAAATTAAAATAAATAAGTAATAAATTTAAATTAAAATGAATAATAATTTAATTGATTAATTAATTAATTTAAATCAATAAAAATGTATAGAGAAATCTAATAAACTGTTAAATTAATTTTAAATAGTTAAATAAAAAGAAAATAAGTATCGGATCTTGTATTACTTGGGGCATCGGCTGGAATTACAATTTCACTTAGATCCTAAGAAGCAGCTCAGTCGATCTCCGTCCGAGTTTAAGCCCTGATTATACGTATAATGTACTATTCCACCAGATGACAGGTACCACTTGTTTTTTGCAGCACACCAAGGAACAAAGATAAAACGGTTAAAGCTCCACTAAGGAGAATAGTGATAATTCTAGAATTAGTATGAGGATATGGAAAGAAATTTAACGGAAAAATGTAGCTTTGAAAATAAAAAGGGAAATGTACAAGACTTTCTGATCGCAATGCCCTGTCGATATAATTCTAGCTGTCAAGCGGCAATTTTTCCTGAATAAATTTTCCTGGATACAACGTAAGAATAAACATAAGACTTCTCTATACAAGTGAGAGCAGCGGTCAGCCCGTTTGGTTACGTCATTCAGAAAGTTTACAGGAGCTATGCAGTAGGAAATCACAAGCGTCGAAAGTGCACGACCGGGGTATCACTTTTAGTTCTCTGAGGAATACAAAATTTACTCGCTTTCATAAATTCATTGCATATCGTGGAGAATAAGCCTTTGACATATGCCTGGGGGTGCTTTTTTTTTTAAAGTCTCAACCTCTATGCCAGGCTTGAGTGCGAGGGAATGACAGGATTACATTCAGAAGTTGAAATTGATTTTTAAGGCATGTTTACTATTAAAACAAAATTTATGTGCTAAAATTGCGGCTCACTTACATAAAAGATGTGCCGGAGCCCTTTTATTTTGGACAGAAACATTAGAAATTAGAATTATTAGAATTATTAGAAATTATAATTTATCTCGAAAACTGAGAAGTACCGGAGCCGGGCCCCATTGGACTCCGTCGCAATTTAAGCTCAGCTAAGACTGAAAGTAAATTAGAGAGTCATTAGAGTATTTTTTTTTAAGTAGAAGATGTGGACATATGCAGTTCCCTCACCGATACACGAACCCTGCATCTCCCGAATACGCGTCAAGTATGTTTCCATATACTACGAAGGCATGCGGAAGGGAGGGGAGAAAATACCTTATAAAATCCTCCTTTTAAAGGGCGTCTGGGGATGAGGAGACCCATTTGCCAAATCCTGGTGTTGATGAATTATCGTCCATCACCCTTTTAGTTTGAGCTACAGTTGTAGAGTCATTAGATATTTTTGAAGTAGGAGACATGAAAAATGTGTATGTCGTCGCCGTGACTCGAACCCTAGAACTCTCGAAGATGGTTTGAATGTTCTATCTTTGCACTATGAAGGCATGCGGAGGGAAGAGAAAATATACCTTATAAAATCATTCACTAGAACTATTTTAGAGTTATCACACGGTACAATTCTTTTTATGGAAGATGACTGATATATATTAATATCTGTGTATATATATTTTAGGTTGGTGCTCAAAAGATGTTGGTGGTCGAAGTACCCGATTAATTATTTCTTTGTTATTAAGAAGGGTATTATTAATATGAATTTACCAGAGTTATAAGCGTAATCTGCAGAGTAATAAGCGTAAACAGAAAAGGCACAAATCTGATTAAGATCACATTTGTGCCTTTTCTGCTTTTTGATTACAATGAATTTAAATGAAGGAAAGAATAGCAGGCGAGCGATGTGGCAGCAGAAAAGCGAATAGGGAACGTGATACGTCCCAGATGAAGAATGCGGAATGAATGCGGATGTGTAGAATAAAGAATAATTTATTTTGTTTCAACAAATTTGAAATTTGAAATTATCATTATCTGAAGCGCTATGTAAGTACCTGAGTCAATAGCTTTTTGCAAAAAATCAAACGAGAAAGATTAATTTTAAAATGGCGCAGTGTTATTATAAGCAGTCATTATTTTTATGGTGCAAAATGGGAAAAACCAAATTAAAATGAAGAGCCGGGGGGCCATTTCAATTGGCCATTCAATTGGCCAATTCATTTAATTTCCCATTGCAAATTAAATTTAGAATTTTATATCTAGATATTTTTATCTTAAATATGTATTCAGATTCAGCAAAAATAAGCGCCTTTCAGTTGAACTGCACGGGGGTTAAGCTCCAGATTTTTTTTTTATTTCGCTGTTTTCTTTATTTTTTTTTTTTTGAAACATTAAAAAAGAAACAGCTGACACAGGTGATTTTGATGTGTTATATATATCATAAATGTGAGATAAACGTAAGACGGTTTCTCCTGCTAGTTTCCTCAAGAACAATGTTGTCTTTAATAGTACTAGAAGTAATGCGATATTCAAGTTGTTCATTTTACATAAAATTATCCGAAATATTTTAATCATTCTGAATCCTATTTTCAATCAAGTTAAAAAATAGTCGTATAATCTGCAGCCATTGAATGCACAGAGCGTATGTACCGAACATCAGAATAAAGCAAACCGGCGTGTAGAAAACCCTCAGCGTTTGCTCTTTGTATAGATTGAAACCAGTTTTTAAGGAAGTCCTGTTAGTCGTAGTTAAGGAGAATGTTCCGCAAATCTACTGCCTTTGCGGAAGCAAAGACATCATGCCGCCGAATGGCCAGTCATGAGGGTCAGGACTTGAAACAATAAAACGATGTGACCAGTGGTTCCAACATGCTGTCGGGCAGCGGGCAAAGGGCAACATGCAACTGACGGACGGCAGCGGGCAGAAGACGATATGCAACGGACGGCAGCAGGCGAAGGACGACCAATCAATCAAACTCGCTGGTCCAGCCATACCAATAGTTGCCCTTCCTACCATTATGCGGAATATACCCATACCTCTGTGAGGCTTAACTTCGCTTAGAACTATTTTACGATGATTTACGGAAGGTGAACTGTATTATCTTGAGTGGAGATAATACAGTTCCTTATGACATTTATCATTTTACAGACATTTATGACATTTATCATTTAACATTTATCAGCTCCTTATGACATTTATCATTAACTCTTTCACCCCCAAAATTCGCAGAATGACCTATCATTAAAATAACCACAGCTGCCCGAACGACTGAGATGGCATGCTCTGTCTCCCCAAATTCATTGTGTCAGTTCATTTTTATTGTAGACACTTTTCTCGTAAAAGGATTATTTTGTGGTTCCTCACCATTAGATTAAAGTATTTTTGTATACATTCAGTGGCTAATAGAAGCTAAACTGTTAGCAAACATAAACAATAATATCTGATACTTTAACACATCTTTATTCTTTAACGAACGGGGTGGCGGTTATGAATCTGCAGTGGAAGCTGAGGAGTTTTGGTATTTAAAGCAAACAGATGAGAGAAGACCTTGGCCTGCAAAGGGTGTTAACGTCGAATAAATGAAAATGTTCTGTTTCCTTATTCTGTTGGTCACTGGCTAATGTTCCGTACCTGATAAGTAACAAATTATGTTAAAAATAAATTGCTTTCCAAAGTTTTTCAATATGATTAGTAATTCCTTAATGAGTGGATCGTATAGTGGTATTCTGAGTAAACGCGTTTGTTTTACACTAGGGAACGGCCGTTGGAAAATGGCTTTCAATGGTTATCAGGCTCCCTGTCAATTAAAAGAATTCATTCCAAGTTTATGACATCATAATCAATGATATACCAAATATAGTCTCCAATATATCTAACATACCTTAACAAAAATAAAGGAAACACCAAATAAAAGAAGAAATCACTTAATCTCTAAAGGATTATCATTTATTCCGTTACCTTAAATTCTAACATATCAATTACAAGGAAAATAAGCAAATCAATCTGATCACATTTATATTTTATCTTTATCTCTATTTTTATCTCCCGGGAGGAAAGGAAAGGAAAAAAATATAACTTTTTGTTCTTAATTACATAATTAAACCCTTATCATTTTCCTTTATCAATACCAAAATTTTGCATACATTACTCTCAAAGTATTGGCCAACAGTTACAAAAATGTTATCGCACTTGGCGAGAAGATTGATGAGGTGAACAGAAGAAACGGGTTGTCAGAGTCCTTGACAGTCTAACAATAACGGGCGCGATTTCTCAAAAGGGATATAGAATGGGAGAGCAATAAAGAAAAAAAAACTTATCTTAAATTACAGCATCACCCTGAGGCTTGGTCTCAGCAGGATACGGGTCCCTGGCACATCTCTTCCTTCGGCCCTCCGCTGGAATTCTCAGTAGAACACAACCAGGGTTCACGGCTCATCGGATTACCTTCCAAACACTCCTCGAACTGGCAGCAGGTGGTCAGGTTTGATAGCTCAAGAGGACGATTCCTTTATTCTGAAGTGCAGACATTCGGTGGACCCACGGACGAGACAAGCGCCGCAATCAAATCAGGGGCTACCGCGAAGTAAGAAACCCAGCAAGGAAAATTCTAAAAACTTTCAGCCATAACTCCAAGCTTTTGAGCTCCCTTCAACTCGCTCAAAAATATACACGACTTCAAGAAACAGTAGACAGGTGACGAGCGTCTCAAAAGTTCTCCCTTACGCCTTGGGGTTTCAATCAAAAGTCACGAACAATCAAAAATACTGGCTCCCGTTAACTAGTAGTCTCATCTCCAAGTCGTTACTCCTCCTTCGGAGTTCCAGTAAAAAGTCACGAACATTCAAAATTCTTCCCTCAGCTCTCCCAAAAATACGGGCTGCCAGAAAACCAGGATTTCGCTCACTTTCAAGACCAAAAATTCCAATTTTTCACCAAAACTGACGAAACAGTCAACTGCGCATGCGCGACCAGCCAAGATTCCAGTCAGAACGGTCTCTTTTCTTCGAAAATGTCCAAGAACGGGAAAACAGCAACCCTTTAAATCTTCTCACGTACACCCTTTTCCCACGACAACGAAAACAAAGAAAAGTCTTTCTAGAACATTCTAAGATGATTCATCCTTACCCGAACAACAATGACACTGCAAAACTTCGTTCCTCACCAATCTTTCCACCCAAGAACAAACGCCATAATTAAATACAAGGATATATTATTGAGGCATTATATATATATTTCAAACAAAAATATAAATATTACCAAACTAAAATATTAATACCTTAATTAGTAATTTAGATAATTAAATAAGATTCTGATTTTTCTAAATGAAGGAAATAATTAACTTGAACTCCTTTTTTTTTTGAATTTGCAGACAATCATCAACACAACATTTCCTACATAACAAAAACAACATTTGCTATGATGCCGTGTCCATATCGGGGAAATGTAACTGACTGAAAACTTAACCATTTTTAGCGAGGAATATAGGTTCTGACTGGTCGGACGACTGCCACGTGGCAAGACGCTGCTCACTTAATGTCGTTGTAGAGAGGCATACTTCCATCAAATCCGGCATTATCATGTGCAAGACGAGGCTACTTTTATTAATTCTGTGTACCACTGCTCTATGCCAACATTCTGTCGATAATAATCTGCGGCCTTTTTAGCATCCACTCTATCGGATATGTTTCATCATGACGTCTGCACGCAGAAGATTTTTTTTCGTAACATGGCATATCTCCTACTGACGTCCTTTTCTTCCAATCTCTACCCTAATTCAACACATTTGGAACATGTTCAGCCACCGACGCCATCGCAAAATATGTTTGGCCTTATTCTACAATTATATAGAATCTAGCGGAACGTCCCTCAGGACTTCATTAGACGTTTTCATGCATCCGTATCTAATCATACTTTGCTATGCTTCAGTGCACGAGGCTATACTATGTCATATTAATCTGTTAAAGGTCGTAGATCTGTAAAGGTTGTTGCTTTGGATCTCAACCATTGGATTGTCGGATCTGCGTAAGAACAGTGAAATCCCATTGGATGAAAGACAAGTATGCTATCGACAGCTTGAGTCTTTGCACAAGGACTTTTCTAAGTGTTTTGAGGAGATTTTGTCCATGGAAGTCCCTCAGTGGATCATAAACCCTTTAATGAATATTGAAAAAGCACAGGTTCAGATTCAGAAGGAGCTAGTCTAACTTTCATCTAATGAAATTTTCAAAGCCAGCTTCCAGAATGGTGATCGTCTCACAGAATTTTGGCATCAATCATAGCATCAGTCGCCTCTACCAGAATTGTGAACCATCGTAAAAGAGTTTTTAATTGCCTCCCCTTTTTCCTACCTTGCTGAGAGAGGACAACGACTGATGTAATTACAAAAAAGAGAAGTCGAAAGTTAGTTATTGCAGTTGAAGTTATTTTTTGCTTTTCTTTTTTTAATCATTTAATTAAGAATAAAGCATTTTTAAACATGAAAGAACGTTAAGGCATTTTTTTTGGTATTAGTCATTTCAATTTTACCCAAAGGAATGTAATTATAATTAACTTCTAGGGCAAAACTATCAAGTTAAAGAAACAAATCAGGTGTATAAGACTACTGAAAAAGATTACTTAAAATGTTGCGTTTTATAATTCAGAAACCCCCTTTCCCATACCCAAAATTACAGTATTTTCACATAGGATGCGTTAAAAATGTTTCGCTGCTTAGGGAGCGGCAGCAATAAAAAGGTTTAGAATCACTGGTGTAGACTGTTCTTGCTACAGTAAATGATGTTTCTGATTCTCCAGTTATTCTCACGTTTTCCTAATCGTTTCGCTAATGTCCTTATCCAGTTTCATCTTGATACCTCTTTTGTAAAAGTATAGATTTCTTTTTTTTTTCTGCAGAGTGTATAAAAATTTGAAAACTGCGCGTTTAACTTACAGCATGAAATCAATCACAAGTTCAATTTTCAGAAATATTGCATTTTATTATGAACACGTAATGTAAAAAAAGTTAAAAAAAATTCTGACTGTGTCTTTTTACGTTAGCTTTGAATGCTTTTCGTAACACACATAAATCTTAAACTTCTTTCGAAGTTAGGCAAATTACCTAATGTTAGCCTTTTAATAAAGACATTTAAAAATTTCTTAATTTAATCCTCCTTTGTTTACCTCATGCAAATTTTTGTTACAAGCAATAAGGTTTGGAATAATATCTGCAAAAAATATTAAATTCACCTATATATTAATTCATATAAAACATTATAGAGAATTTTCATATATGTAAAACTATTGCGATCAGAGATTCAACCGCTAAACATAATTTCAAAACAACTATTAATAAAATTTTATGCTTGTTTAATATATTATAAATGGGATTATCAAACAATTTACTGCACGTATCAAGTATGATGAATGATAAGGCGTTTTTTCTAATGAAAATAAACTACTAAATATCGGTTTAACATGTTTTGATGGATATCAAACATTATATCATTCCTTTTCCTACTGTTCAGTCTGATGCCACGCAAGACATAATAAACTGATAGTTTAAAAAGAGAATAACGACGGTAGTAAATATAATTCATATTTAATGAAAAATTTCTTTGGGTCTACTGAAGACAGCATGAATTGATTACCTATATGCAATGAAGCCTCAACATATCATACGATTAAACACAGATTAGAAGTATGAGGAGAAAATGTACTAGAAGTTGTGTTCAGGGATAGGATATATAAACAATCGATTTGGAAAAGCGAATAACCACACACTTGTATCGAATATGAATTGTTTTCAGTAGTTATACAGATTTTTATTAAAATTTTTTAAGTAATTTTTTGTTTTCGTTTTTCTAATTTCTTGCATAATATTCTGTAAATCAATTGAATGTCATTTTAAAAACGTAATGAAAAACGTAATGGCAGAAGAAAAACTGTCGCACTACTTTTTTTCAAATTAAAATTTCGAAACATAAGTATTTAAGCTTAGAAAATTGCGGATGGAATTTACACGAGTAGTACAGATGAAAGATATGATGAAAAATCCATCAAACAAATTGTAAAAATTGAATTTTGTGTAAATCTCTTGCACACTTCTGCTGAAATATAAATTTTCGTTTATTTCATTTTTATTCTCGACATTCATAAGTAATCTGCAATTCGGTATTATTTCAATAAATTATTGAAAAATTAGCATAAAATTAATAAGATAACCATATAAAGTGGAAAAAGTCTTTCAACTAATTTTAGCTATTTTAGCCAAAAGTATTTATTTATGGCATTTATGAAAATTTGTGATTATGCTAAACCTAATTCTAATCAGAAAAATGATCATGTGGCTATAAAGAAAGTCAAATTCTGGGCAGTACCATTGAAAATAGGATTAACTAAAGGGAATTGTAAAGTTTGCTAAAGTTTTGTAATGTACTTGAAATTGTTTGAATAAGGAAATAATCTACATTTGTCTCGAAAGATGTCTCCTTCCCAGTAAATCTGATAGAAATGTACTGGTTATCATTAATTAAGGAAAATACACAAAATGGCGATTATTTAAAAAGCTACGTGTAGAATTTAATGACACTAACCCATAATAAGCTGTAAAAATCACATGAAAAGAAATTATTAGACAATTATGGTTTTAGGCAAATTAGCATATGTATAAAATAAACAAATCTGTTGTGTCAGTTTGGTGTAGGAAAATTACCTTTAATATAGAGTATGATCTCCGCTAGAAATGTTATGTGGCAATTTGTCACGTCACCAAATGTTGTGGTGCAAATGTTAAATACTAACTGTTACAATAAGTTGCCTACAATAATGTCAAAACCATAATTCATTGCGTTGTGTTTACTAACCCGAACAACCCCTAAGACCAAGCAGGAGTACTGGTGTTAAAAACATTCACACAAGTCATCATAAGAAAAACTCTGAATCAAATATATATATATAACCAAGGATATTTATTGCAGCATTAAAGGAAGACACTCAATCTTTCAACTTAAATTTCTAGATCTATGGTGTGTTCAGGTGACAACTATTTAAAATAATGCATTTAGAATTATAATATATATATTGCTAATTTCAAATATGCACCGAGATGAATTAATCAAAAATTTACACCGTAAAAATTAATATTAACTTTTCATATGCAGTTATCAAACTCTGCTGGCCAGCATAAAAATACACAGGAATTTAATGAATCACCGAGCATGGTGTCTTTACCAATATTGATAGAGATTACTTAGTTCAAGAAATTTCTTAATTTACTCAGGTAAAAATTACATACATAAATTTAGCAAATCCCTTAGGCAGTTAGAAAATATTACATATTCAAGTAGACCCGTTGGAGAAAAATGATTACATTTATTCCTACATTCAATTACTCAATTAAAGGTAAAGTAGAATTTAAATTTTTAATCGTTCCTTAATTTGCAAAAGTTAAAGTTAATTCTCAACCAAAAATAGTAACAACTTAAAGTAAAAAGGTAAAATTTAGATAAGTTTACAAATTTACTATCCTGTCTTAATTCATTATATATAAATTTTAATTACATTCCAAGTTAAGGTTAAAAGTCCTAAATAGATTAATAGTGCAGCAGTTGCTTAAATACACAGCCTGGATTTAAGATCCAGCAGAAAAACCTTGACTAAAAGTTAAATAGAATTTAATTGGAAATTAAACACACATATAATTACTCCTTACATTAATAATTCATCACTGGAAAATTTACTTCAAATAATCAAATCTCTTAAAAAAAATTTTAAATTACCATATTACTTAGGAAACATGTTCACGGAATTTAAGTCGCAAGCTGTACTAAATTTCAGGTGAAATTAACAATCAAAAGGTTGAACTCACTTGAAGGGAAGCGTTGAAAATTTAATTAAGCATTAACTCAACTTATAGATTTTTTTTTTCGGATGTCCCATTCATAACAGGTGTTGAACAAGGCTCTGCCGAACCAGTCCTTCGCAGATGTTGAACGAGGGAGTCCGGCAAGAAATCTGGACACCTGGATCAGACACTATGAAGATGGTAAAGTGCATTCGTGCAGCAAAACAAGAGCTCCTAAGGGTTCCTCCCTTTTCCGTCTATTCTCATTCATGCGAGTTGATGGTAGTACTCGAGTTGATGGTAGTAATTCGATGAGGAAAAAAACAACATTCTCGACTCCAACACGGGGATGGTAAAGTGCGGAGGAGTAAACTTCAAGTGATTTTTTTAGATGTTCATCTTTATCTTATTTCCCATCTCCGGCTCTTAAAGAGGAAGAAATAAAATAACGTGCTTCTACAGCTGCGAATCCAAGGCGAAAAAGGACAGAGCATGGCCTTGCATGACGATTTCAATCGTCCAGAATCCAGAATTTCCGAAAATCACCAAATTTGGTGAATTAGTATGCAAATCTCGCCAAACACAAAACAGTGCTGCGAAAACTTAGTTTTTCCTTCTTCACACCAAAAAAAATTCCACCCTCGCCACCCCCTTCGCTAACAAGGAGGGGTGAGGGAAAGAATGCGACAAACCTATCACGCCCCTACAACGCAACCGGTCGCAGTACATGACCTTGACGAGAAAGTGCTCAAAACGACGCTTATAGCAGAG
>KK112709.1:156402-176989 GCA_000611955.2 Stegodyphus mimosarum | reverse complement strand
AAAATTAATCTTAAGTCAAACTTAAATAATTAAGTGTTACATGAAAATTTGCTACACAACAGCCGGATTTACTAATGGAAAATTCGCACTCTCCAAATATTAATTAAAATTCATAGATCATTTCCAAACACGGGAAAAACCGCACGAAGAGGAAACAATATTTCGTAAAATAAATAACTAAAATAATCCAAAAGCTCTAAGATTTTACATTACGCCCGAAGGGACTTTTTTTAACGTTTTTTGTGTTATCGTGTTTTTCGCACTTAAACAATAAACTTTAGTTCAACAGCAATATCGCAAAATAATTTTAAAATGAGCATATCTTTAGAATTTCCAATACACAGTATCGCGCGCTGGAGATAAAAATGTCCCCCCTCCGTTGCAGTGTTGCCACTGCTCGCTTTGAAATCGTTGAGTTTATAAATCAAAAATTCGTTAAGTTTTATAAAACATGAAATGGATAAAAAAACAGATTTCAAATTCCAAATTTGGGCTTCCAGATGCCCATATTTGGATGAAACGTACGTTATTCAAAATTCCATGGCTCTAGGTACCTTTGTTTTATAACAGTGCGAGAAACATACATACATTTATGCATATTCTTCTTTATTTAATTTCTTTAAACATAATACAGGGCTGTAATATTTGGTGGCAACAATTTCAAAAGTGAACCGACATTTATACTGAACCAACATAAAATGCCCAAACGAAATTAATAGCCCTTCTGGATTAACGCCCTTTAGGCTAATAAATAATTTTAAAAAATCTACCTGAAAGCTTTCAGATTTTACATTACGCCCAAAAGAGTATTTTGTCAACCTTTTGTGCGTTACCTTTATTTATTAAATGTTCTTTGTACTTAAAGCATAAGATTCAGTTCAACAGTAATATCACAAAAGAATTTTAAAATGAGCACATCTTTAGAATTTCCGTTACACAGTCTCGCGCCCTGGAGTTAAAAAATGTTCTTTCTTTTGTACAGTTTTGCCATTGCTCTCTTTGAAATCGTTGAGTTTGTTAATTAAAAAATGAAATAAATATTTACATTATTAAGAAACGTTGTTATTTCTTTCACTCACTCAGTTTGTTAAGGAGTTAGAGATCAAATAAATTTGAAAATCAACTTGCGGAACGCTACATCGATGATAAATATATGAAAGGTTAGTGTAATGAACATAATTGGCCTTCCTGCATTCCCCCCCCCCAAATTAAGGCTGCGTTGAAGACATATGTAAAGTCAAAATTTGCTTAATAGCAGACACGTATTTGGCCTCCAGAAGAAAGACACACTAACAGAAATAAAGGAGATGTGGTCCAATTAATCTGGATGTTTTACGATCTAATATACCTGTTATAATTCGTAATAGGGATTTTCTGTTTTGCGTATGTATTTGTGGATGTAAGATGAATATTTCTTCGTCTGAAGTTGACTGGAGATGTATATTGGCTCTTAATATGTAATTTTCATACGATGGTTTCATCTGTCAGTTTAAGACAGCTTTCAATTCAATGCCACAAGGACTTACTTAGAGATAAGATGTTAAAAAGTTTGTTTACTGACATGTCGCAAACGTTATAATCTATTATTCGAGTTTAAAACCAAATTTTGTACAAATCGGCACACAAGCAAAACACATCGGGTTTCAGAAATGTTTTTCACTTGATTTCAGACGTGAATAGGAAAGATAGCGTAACTTTAAGACTTTCCTAAAACAGGGCATTTGATTTATTTATTCCCACTCATCCGGTTTGCCTGAAGTTCCTTCCGTTCCGATACGAAAAGGATTTAGAGTTGCACGAAGAAGAGGCATCTGGTTCCGGAACTCCTGACTTAAGACCTTGTTTTTACCCACTTTTCAAGACGACAGAGATAAATCTCGTTTCTTTTTCGCCAACCTGATTTGATGGCGAAATCAGGTAGCGCTTTAAGGCAACGTGAGGATATCTGTTTCCCAGAGAGTATGATATAAACATCCCCTGTGGTACAAGCATCACAAAACATGTTATTGACAAATTATGCACAGCAACATTAAGTTGCTTTGCTTAATCAGTGGCTATGAAGTCATTATCCACATATAAAGGCCAAAGAGATCGAAATCTATACTTTAAAGCTAATCCTGAACTATCAGAATCTTTCAAGTGTAATAGAGTTACGGTATAAGAAAATGGAATGCAAGAAATTTTTACTCAACAAAAAAGGAAAAAATTCTTAAAAAAAATCTGAAAGCTTTTAGATTTTATATTACGCCCAAAGGGGCGTAATTAACGTTTTCTGTACCTTTACGTATTAAATATCATGTTCTTCGCACTTAAACCGTAAAACTGAATTCAAGAACAATACCATAAAATATTTAAAAGAGCGTACCTTTAAAATTTCATACAAATCTCGCGTGCTGGAGGTAAAAAATTTTTTTTTCATACAGTTTTGCCATTGTCGCTTTGAAATTATTGAGTTTGTTAATCAAAAATTCTTTAATGTTTGACAAAATATGAAATAAATATCAAAAAATTCCACATTTCAAATTTGGGCTTCCAGATGTCCATATTCGGATGGAGACGTACGTTATTCAAAATTGGATGGCTCTAGGTACCGTTGTTTTACCACAATGCGAGAAACATACATACGGTATGCAGATTCTTCATTATTTAATTTCTTTAAATATAATACAGGACTTTAATATTTGGTGGCAACAGTTTCAAAAGTGTTTTGCCATTTATAGTAAATCGACGCAAAATGTTAAAACTAAATTAATAGTCCTTCCAAGCAAACTGGTCTTTGAACTAATAAAATGCTTTCTTTGGCAGTGTTAAAACATGAGTTATTTTACGTTTATTACACAGCAAGATGAGTCAAATATAAAGGAAGTCTCAATTTATCCGCTGAAACGAGTCGTGAAGTTTCTAGCATGTATATATGAACGTATATTTGTAAGCACACTTCGAACGATCCATTATGATAATGAATGTCCATTTAACACAGCTTTTACGGACAGTTATTTTGTTGTTTTGTTCCCTTTCGGGAGAAAAATTTCGTAATATGATATTTATATTTGCATAAAACATGCCAGCAAAGCAGAAATTATTTACAGTCAAGCCTGAAAAATTAAATTCCTCTAAGTTGTTGGTAACGGTACTTAACTAAAATTCAATAATTAAAATGCTTAGAAAGTTTTTTTTACATTTTAAATCAATTAAACGACAAGAAACAAGTTATCCTTCAGTTTTCACTTATCGAGAGTCGACAGTATTAAACAAAACTCAGCCATGATACTTATTTTAAGCGGAATAAATATTTTTAAGCCTCAGTACAAGGAGATGCTTCTACGCAATGCACCAGTCTCCTACGTAATACATGGATTCAAGAAGAAAGAAACTAATATATATATTTAAGTACATCTGTAAATCAAAACAGCGTCAGGCACATTTTTAACAAGAGTGTAACGAATGCATCTATGTTTTAAATGTATGCATGTATGTTAATTACTTATAAAACACATGAATAGTTCAAAATTTGAATATGAATAATGAACTGAATAGTTCAAAATTTATTTGAAATTTTGAACTATTCAGTTCACTTTATAATTTACTATAACATTCAATTTTCAGTTGCGGATAATTTAAAAAAAAAGCACAGACTGAAATTTCGTTTCAAATTTTAAACTGCAAAAGATTAAGCTCCTTATTTTCAGATTGTGCTTAGCCAATTATAAAAAATTTATTTCAAAACCATGCCTCACCGGATTATAAATTACTGAACGTGTCATCGCTGAAGTGCACAAACTAAGCGCGTGATTTGAAAACCACATTGCAAAGAATTAAGCATGCTCTTTCGAGACTATGCCTAAACGGTTTATAAGCATATTTTTCTAAAACCGGAATATAAACATCCAAGTGTAATATTTTTCCTAATGGGCCACTCTCCGTAGCCAGAGATTTAAATCAAAAGCAGTAAAAAAATATAAAAGTGTAATGTTCTAAGTAATTCATAATATGGGAAAAGAAAATATATATACAATCGTATAATAAGTGTATGTGTATAAGTCGAAATCACATCGTGTACACATGTGTCCTAAATTTTCATCTAACCATTTGGTACTTTACTTTTATGTAAAATTAAACTTCTAAATGCAGTTGTGAGTTACACATTTTAAGCTAAAGTCGCAACATTAATGTAACCATAGTTTTCAGCGCATGTTTGTTTTTTAAAACACCATTTGAAGTAGTTTGAATTCTTTTCGTTGGGGGCGCTACGCTATTTGGGAATCGCGTTATTTACATGCATTTTAAAAGAACTCACCGAAATGGTGGAATACAGACCACAATTACAACCGGAAAAAATATTTCGCTTCTTTTTTCATATTCTGGTCCTAAACAAACACATATATCATTCATAAACTTATTATATCATTCATAATCCGTATTGGCTATCTTCCACTTCGTGCGCAGAACACATTAATAATAGACTCTATTCACTCATCACAAAACATGGAATTGATCTTTGCAAAAGCTTACAAGATAGATGATGAATTTCAAACAAATTCTTCATAAGGCTAATTTTTGTTCTGGTTTACGAACAATAAAGATAAAAATAAAGCATAAACGTATATTTGTTTCCTTTAACTTTTATAGCAGTACAGCGGTCTTTCAACTTACGCTTTTTTAAAAAGAGAGGTTTCAAATAAGAGCAGTTAAAAAATATTAATGGCTTCGACATGCACGTTATTTTATTCAAATAGTATATATTTTGGAACATATTTTTAGTTTAATGAAACTTTTTTAAACTAACTTATCAAAGGGTCGCAAATCAGTAAACATATGTGAGATATATCTGCTATGTACCAGCCGAAAAATCATATAACAACGGCATTCTGTTTAAATTCGATTACGTATAAAAATGAAAATTCGTTGCAAATAGTAATTTGTTGCTAAATGTAATGTACTCGAAATATTAAAACGCCTAAGAAAACGAAATAATTCAGCAACGACTGTGTAGACACATTAAGTTAGTTTGAAGCGGAAGACATGAAAAATGAACAATGCCCTCGCCAGGACTCGAACCTTGGACCTCTAGAATATGCGCCGAGTGTGCTGACTAGAAAGCATGCTAAGAAGGAGGAAGAAATACCTTACACAAGCCCTCTTTTAAAGGGCGATTGGATATTAGGAGCCTCAGTCGCCAAATCCTGGTGGTGAAGAATCCTCATTCACCATCGTTCGGGCGCCACTGTAGAATCATTGGGTTATTTAAGCAGGCGACATGAAAAATGAGCAATGCTCTCGCCAGGACTCGAACCTCGGATCTCTCGAATACGCGCCGAGTGTGCTGACCTTTACACCACGAAGGCATGCTAAGAAGGCTGGAGAAATACCTTACAACTGAAAGAAGAAAGCTGATGCTGAGCACAGAGCAGCCTATTTTAATTAAGCCTATGATAGCTATTTCTATCATGAATATATATACCCACTGTATCTTTTTTTTATAATGGGGGACCTTCTTCAAATAGTATATCGTAGTAATTGCTTCATTATTTTTACATGAAATTTTCACTGGACTAGGTGCTGTACTAGCGAAATAATGTACATTTTCTTTAAAGGTGTATGTGTTGTGCTATTGGGATTAGTTTTTATGTAAAAAGGCGTGAACAACTTTTATGTAAGGTTCTGGAACATACCAGGTTTTCAATAACGAGGAAAGTTAAGAAATTAGTGAATCATGTTAAAACGCACAGATACTGTAACATTTTAAATTTGTAAAATTTCTCAATTATATATAAAATTATCTTCGAAATCATTTACTTTTTATTACATTTTGAATCAACGTAAACATTTTTAAAATGCATTCAAATGCCAAAAATATATACTTGCTACATGAATTCAGTACTGCTTTAATATGAAAGATTAATTAAGATATTAAACAAAACAGAATGACAATGCCTCTCAGGCAAACACTCAGATTACATGAATGCTAAATGAAATTTATTATATTTCGAGGAATCGAAACAATTTTCATGCTACGGGGATGATAAATATCTTCCAGAGTAAATGCGAAAAAAAATGTGAAAACTAAGCTAAAGATGTTTGTAACATCAAAAATGGAATATCTATATAGTATAAGAAAAGTTCTGTATCCATGTATTTAACAATGAGCTTCATAAATTTTTCAGTTAAAAGATAAATAAAGAAAAAGCAATAAACAAAATAAGATAGTTACGAAATATACAATGTATGCTACATAAAAAGTAAATATGTATCATAGCATACATAAATCAAAATTTTATTATGTTAACATATACACTTAATACGCACGTAAATATAATCTAAACAATTTAATAAATCATTTAGATTTCAAATTTTTCTATAAAATTAAACTCTTGATGGAGAATAATCATTAGGCTTTCGTGAAATTTACTTGATAAACATAGCACGTTTGAAATATAAATCTAGCACTGAAATGCATTATTACAGGACCGCGTTTATATACATATGATTTTAGGTAATACTAATATCCGAAGTTGTTGCAGTTTGAACCATGTGATAACGAGAGAGCACTTTATATATCATATGCTCAAGCAAAAGTCAAAAGAAATATGAGCAAAAACGTTTCCCAATCTGCTTACACTAAAAAAAAAATAATCAAGCAAAATCTCTGCAAATGAAAGCAATTATCTTCACCACTTGGTAATTACGATCTAAGCAACAAAGAAGACACCTACTTTGTTTTAATATCTCATAAAAAATGAAGTAATTGGTGTAAAAAATAAGTACGCGATCGATTTTTTTTACATGGATCTTTTTACATAGGTACCTTATTATTGGCTTTTCGTTCGAACGAGCCCCATGTGACAAACATAGTGCGTCTTAATCGTCAGTCTATTGATTCCGCATCCGCACGGGAAGGAAAAAATAATTAACCCGCACTTTAATGACTCATGAAACTGTGATTTAATAATTGACATTTTATTATCACGGGAAGAGGGAAATAACAAAATAAAGTGCGCCAACAAGAGAGGACAGGGTGGGAGGAACAACGGGGTTAAAAGGGATTTCTTCTTAAATACAGCCCGAGAGAAAGTTTAGAAGGCAAAAAAAATGGGTTCTTTTGGAATTAAGGCAAGGAGTGAAAAAAAGGGCAAGCAATGAAAAATGTTAAAAATTGCGTGAAATTTTATATTTTTAACTATGTCTGCCTGTGACTGAGAAAGCTATCCGAGCATAGCAATAGCGTTGCAAAAGTGCTGTAGATATGAATAGATGGAATAACACATGTTGCATTCATAAAATATACAGTAGAGACCTGTAAAAGAACTATAACGGTGAATAAGTGCAAAACCACATATTTAATTTTATAAATAATTTATAAATATGCTATAATTATTCTGATACATAGTGCAATATCATTTATATCTAATGGCATAAAAATGCAAACAGATTACATTGACTAATATGTGTAAAATCATTGTGAAAAGCCTAATGAGAAACATAAAAATAAAGCTTCCATACAATCTCTATAAAAAGAAGAGTGTCTGGTGTTGTGTGTTTGTTCGCGGATAACTCAGTCACTACTATAGCTCTCGTCACCAAACTTTCTACCAATCTTTTCTGGGCCCTGGAAAAGATTGACGTCCACTTTTTTCAAAAAAAAAAAAAAAAAAAAATAAAAAAAAAAAAAAAAAAAAAAAAAAAAAAACAGAGATATTAATTAAAAGCTCTGAAAACGCTACTTTCAACCTCATTTTTTCGAGTGGTAACAATTTCACAATCTCCTTTATTTCGAGAAGTGTTGCCACTGCTTGCTTTCAAATCGTAGAGTTCGTTGATAAAGAATTTCTAAGTTTTGCAACGAAATAAAAATAGCATTGCCAAACATCAAATTTCAATTACATAGCGACTCCAAAAATTCGTGGGAATTCATTTTGACTGTTCCCATTTCCGAACGACTTTAATCAGCCGACATATTAATTAAAAACTCTGAAAACACTAATTTTCGCCCTCATTTTTTCCGAGTGGCAACAGCCTTGGGCGTTGGAGATAAAAATGCTTTATTTCGAAAAGTGTTGCTACTGCTCGCTTTCAAATCGTAAGAGTCTGTTAATCAAACGTTTTTACGTTTTACGAAATCTATATGTATAAAGAAGAATGTGTGTTTGTTTGTTTGTTCGCGTTATTGATTTCTGATTAATTGTAATCACTTTTTTGCCTCATTTAATCGACTAAAATTGAATATAGCTGAAATGTTGGAAGGAACCTGAGCTTTTAAGACCATTTGATTAGGAAGTCGAAACACTGCGTGCCATTGTTGCTGACATAATTAGTTTATTTTTCTATGGACATTTTTATGTGTGTTTCATATCGCATCGGTTTTAAAAATGTATGACTATGAACTCTATTTTTTGCATCGTTATTAGAGAAGGATTACAGCGGTATTTTTCTCTCTGTTGTTAGATACATTACTCTCAACCTAACGTAACTAGCATTGGGTAACTTCCGCTAGTAGTACTATAATCAAGCAAATAACGTATAATATGATGAAACTTATTGATGGGGCATATATAGAAAAAGAAACGGTTAAAATTTCAGAGGAACTGAATATTTTATTCAGGATATACAGCTTCATGCAATGAATAAATCGTGGATCTTATGCAAGCTGTTAGCCGTCCTTGACATTGATGTTGAGTTGAAGGATAGCCTCCTAACGGATTTCTTGCCAATATCTCTCCAATCATTGAGTTAGATCAGAGACATCCTGAGACAGTCTAATTATGAAGCCGAAGAACTATGGGAAGATTCAAGATCGAATATATAAGCATACACATGCGTGCCTGCGGAGCTGTGATAATAGAGGGGTATAAGCGCACGAGAAGTTTTTCAGAAATTTGTGAGCTTGTACTCCTTCACGATATTTCTCGTGTTTTTTCGCAAGGACTAAATTTATAAGAAATCAGTTTAGGCCAGTCATTAGCGCAGGTGGCCATAGAGCTCAATGTAACGCCCACTGTCATTTGCAATTTGTAGAAACAGTTTCAGAACACTGGATCCGTATCAAGAAGACCTGGACAAGGTCTACCAAGATCTACAACGAAGAACGAGGATCACTATTTGGAACTTTCAGCGCGTCGGCACAAGACTACTACAGCTTCACAGTTCTCACGTAAGCTCTATGCTACCAATGGCACCGAGATTCATGGTCATAATTGTCCGAAGGCTTCATGAGGTAGAAATGTATGCCAGAAGACAAGCTGTTTCGTCCCGCTCACTGCATCACATAAGGCAGCGCGTTTAACATGGTATAGACAACATGCGCTTAAGCCGATACTTTAATTCAGCAGTGTGATTTTTATAATCAAGATTCAGCCAGGACACTGATTCTCAGCGTACGTGAATCTGGAGAGAAAATGGAACATGATACCATCCCAAACTCATAAAGGAACAAGATCATTACTTTGAGGTGTGATGGTTTGATCAGGCATTATGTTAGACGGCCACACAGGCCGGTGTTTCAGAAAGGCTTCCTGACTGCTATATGGTATAGATCTCTGTGTTCGAATTTTCAGGAGGGGAAGTAGTCTTGGGTATCTGTTAATGGACGGCAACGTTTATCCAACAGATCTCAGCAGGTCGACGATTACCTGGAAAGTAAGGAACTTCACCGCATGGTTTGACCAGCCAGATCTTCTGACCTTAACTCTACAAAGCATGTATGGGACGCTCTTGGAAAGACAATTTCATCTCGCTATTCCCTTTCAAGAATCATCATCTCGCAGTTGACAATTGTCTTGCTGTAGGATCTACAGCCATAAGGCATCCTCAACTGTCTTTAAGTCGTGTATGCCATGCTGAAGGGGGGACAGTACCCCATATTCGACTCATTTTCTGTTCGATATTACAACATGGATTTTGGGCATCCCTGCACTATGAGCTTTACTAATAATCATACATACATAAAATTCACATATTTTGAATGGTACATCCCTTTCTCTGTTATCAGTGTATATTCATACCAAATTTCATTAAAATTTGTCTATTAGTTTTTCAGAAATTCGACATAATGTGCAAATTCTCATAATTTGGCAAGTTAATACAAACAATAAAAACTGATAATTGAAATGGAAATACAGAAAGTTAGAAACATCAACACATTTTGTGTAGTAACATATTGCTTGCTTTTATAAACACTTTATGCTAAATTAAAACAGCATTATATTGTCAGTCTCTTTTAAATTGTTGCTTTAAGCCAATTTGACCTGTTTGAGAATTCATGAATTCAGTTCTAGTTTCCTTGATGCAAAGTAAGTTAACATTCTTCAACAAACAAAATCTTAGAAATGCGACCAGAGTTAATGACTTGCCAGAGAATGAATATCGCTGCAATATTCCGGGAATAAATAAATCCCTAGTGAGCATTAGTGAGTTTCATCGTAATGAATGCTAGCTAAAACTGGTTGTGATCTACGAAATGCATTCCAAACATACCGGAACAGCCACTATTCTTGTGACGCGTGATTAATTAAATCTAAAGTTTGATTACAATTCCTGGATACTTATCTTTGAAAGTGGTATAATCTATTCACCAGGCGGAGAGAGAGTATCGAAACAAGCCGATGCAGATTACTTAACTTCCAGCGCTAGTTTCCCGAAACTAGAACTTCGATTGGGATTTCTGAAGGAAATGTTACGTTTAAAGAGTAAAAATATATTCCTATTTTCCTCTTTCACATTTTTAATCTCACAGTCTTTTATTATGTACGTTACTTATATATGGCAATGTTCAGAAGTAAAGGATGAACTTCAGTATGTTTCGGATTGCGCTTCAAAGGATAATAGTGATGTAAATTAGGAATAAAATTTTTTGTCGAAAAATCTCAGGAATAATTGAGTTTCATACGTAGATGCTTGTGTTTAATAGATTTCATAACTATGCAAAAAATTAAATAGATTTCATAACTATGTAAAAAATTAATTTCGAAAAATACAGAATTATAGCAAACGCGTTTATGAAATTTCCTATAATGGTACTGTTAGTTTACAATTTAAAATGAACTTCGCTTAAATTAAAACTATAATATTCCTTGTGTGGTTTAATAGATATAGGGAAGAATCAGAAATAGCTAAAATTGAGGAAGAAAGAATGGGAATCTAATGTCAGAATTGGAGAAATTAATAAAATCTTTTATAGCTATCAACATTATTCAATTAACCTACAATATTTAGTTCTGCATTTGATTGTTTTATATTTAGTTCTGAAAATTATCCAAAATATTTTCTTTATTTGGTGAAACAGGCTTCCTTGTAACCCCCAATCTATGAAAACTTATCAACATTCATAAGGTATTTCTCCCGCCATCATTCGTGTAGTGGTCGGCGCGTATCCGAGAGGTTCCGAACTAAAAAGGTTGTGGATGATGATTCTCCACCACCGGGATTTGGCGATTGGATTCCCTAATCCACTGTCGCTCTTTAAAAGGGGAAGTATATAAGGTATTTCTCCCCCTTCTTAGAATGCCTTCGTGATGTAGTGGTCAGCGAGTTCGGCGCGTATTCGAGAGGTCTGTGGTTCGAGATCCCGCGAAGGCATTGCTCATTTTTCATCTCTCCTGCTTCTAAATAATCTAATGTCTCTACACATTAATGAATAATGAATTTCTTTTGATTAATGTCTCATGGGAAAAAGCATACTCGCGAAGTAAATCAGATAACGTGCACTTATTAGCCTGCAAAGGAAGTAAGTAATTATATAAATCATGTATAAATAATTATTTATCTTGGATAGAATGCAGGTAACTAAATACAGACTGGTAAAAATCATGCTGGATGTGCATATAGCTTTTGTGGAATAGTGTTCGCTATGTTAAGCAGTGTACACAACAGAATATGCAAAGAATGATTGTAGCACATCAAGTACGTTGATTTTTTTGTTAATTATGAAGCTTTTACACATCTGTGGCTATTATCAAAAGCAAGTTCTACAAAGCAATACTAGAAATATTTTCAGGACTTTCCGTAACTTCGGTTGTTAGAATGTTTATGAATTCATAGTCTAATTCAAATTTAAATTTACTTCAGCTGTTAATAGACCACAATGATTCAAGAAAATATAATTCATTACCGGTATATTATATTTAAAAATGCAAATATATAACACCACTGCATTAGCTATATGTTAGTTTATTACTGAGGAAAAAAATCAAGCTAATAAAAGAGAATTGAAGACAATTTGTAATTTAACACACTTTGCTTAGAAGCTGCAAACTGCTACGTCAAGAAATAAACTCAATAGTTTGTTTCCAAGGCGAACGACAAATCTAGTAAAATAATACTTCAAAAATCACATTGCGGGTTTTGCCTCAATAATGACACTGACTAAAGCTTTGCACAAGTGAAAAATAAGAGCCCTGTAGGCAGTTGACTGAGTTTTGCGTTTTCTAGGAGATGTCTGTACAAGAAAATGCGATTCGCTCTGCTGAAAAATCGCGTTTTCTGTGCGCTTGACAGTTTTATTCTTTCTTTAAACTAATGGAAACTTCACTGCACACCTCCCCTGACACTCCATCGTCACGGCGGGGATCAAATAGAGAATTCTCTCAGTAACATCCCATAACTTTCCGAATTCCATATCAATGATTCAGAAAAAGTTAAACCCAGTATATATGGATACGAATATACACCCATCCAAAAGAAGAGACAAGACGGTTAAAAAAAACACAGAATCAAACTCGGGTACCTTGTTGAGAAAGTCACCCACAGGAATTCATCTGAACAGCAACTCATAGGAGACACTGACATTTCCTTCCCTTTCTTTTCCGGAATTCTGATCAGGTCCAAGTCGAGGTCTTGGCTCCTATAACCACTTATTTTACATCTCTGCGGATATTCAAAAGAGAGAGGATTGATTTACAACACCTCTGAATCAGCATTTCTCTTTTCCCGCTCTGTGGACACAAAGAGCGAGAGATAGATGGATGGCTTTTGTATTCAAAACCTCCAAAAATGTTTCAAAACTGCGGATTACTGAGCAAGAGGATCATTGGCTGGTTGGAGGAAATGTATTCAACAACTTTTTCGACTGATATGAAGACGAGTGTCAAGCGCAGATCTCAGTAGTCGCCCCCCCCTCTCACCATCCATGCCTTCCTTTTTTTCGTCCCCAATCCCCCCCTCTTTTTTGTTTCGTGCCGCATTTTCAGCTTTGTCGAAGTACAGAGGAGATTTTGAAATATTTTCGCTTTTTGGTTGAATATATACGCGTTGCGAAGGTTAGGGATTCTTACAGATCGAAGTTCTTCGAGCTCGGAACTATTTTTTTAGTGGGATGAATAATAAAAACGATGAGGTGAATAAGTACCTTTTTGACTTAAAGAGCGGCTTGCGTCACAAGAATACAGAGTCGAGCGATTTTTAGTTCTTCACATATTGGTCCTTTTTATACTGTATTTGCTCATAAGATATTACACAAAGTATTCTCCAAGCTGGGGTGATCACTTTTAACTGCTTATTTCTCAAAAACCTTTAAACTCCTCTTTAATGTTCATTCAAATATTTCCATATAAAATTATTAGCTCAAAGGGCCAAAAAAGGGCTATACATTTCGATTTGGAATTTTGCGTCGATTCACTTTCTGCGCTGATTTACTTTTCAAACTGTTTCCAACAAATATTACAGCCCTGTATTATATTTCAAGAACTCAAATATCAAGAATCTGCATAAATGTATGTATGTTTCTCGCATTGTAATGAAACAATGGTACCTAGAGCCATCAAATTTTGAACAACGTAATCCTCCACCGAATATTGGCATCTAGATGCCCGAATTTGGAATTTGTTTTATTATCTATTTCATATTTTGTTGGACATTAAAGAATTTTTGATTAACAAACTCAATGATTTCAAAGCAAGGAATGGCAACACTGTACGAAAAAAAATTATCTCCAGGGCGCAAGACTGTGTATTAGAATTTCTAAAGATATGCTCATTTTAAAATTATTTTGCGATATTGCTGTCGAATTGAATTTTATGGTTTGAGTGTGAACAACATGATATATCATAAATAAAGGTAACACAAAAAACGTTAAGAAACGTCCCTTTGGGCATAATGTAAAATCTGAACGCTTTCAGATTTTTATTTTTTTATTAATAGTTTTCTATATTCCAAAAGAAACATCTTGTGAAACAAAGATGTTATCTGAAATAGCGTTTTTGCCATTAGTTCAGATAAATGGAAATTTACTGTATTTAAGAAGTAGACGAGAATATTCAGAAATCGAGCACCATTAAACATTAATTCGGTTAAGACAATTTAAGCTTACAACACTAGAAGCAATTGCATATATCAAAGTAAATCTTTCAGAATTTACAGTGAATAACCATAAGGTAAAATACATATTTTACATGTTAAATATGACTTTATATTTTCAGAAATTTCAGATAAATTTCTTCAAATCAAATTATATATTTTATAATACGTAAAATTTTAATGCTATAAACTTTAAAACTTCACTTTTGAAAACATCTAAAAATGAAATTTCTCGAACAATGTTCAGTCTGTTAGAGATATTTTAGCTTTAATTCCAGGTTTTGCTCAATTGTATCCGTGTATTACAATGTTACCGAGCGGTAATAGAAAAAAAATGAATGCACGTATTATTTAAAATTTCTACATTTAAAATTTTGATGCAATTACATGTGACTAAAAACTCTTTTAAAAATGCGTTAAGCCATTTAATACGATATAAAATTCTATCAAAACTACAAAAATCTGAGTTAACTGTATAAGGATTATTTTAATTATCTAAGAGTTATTTTTAATTTTAAAACCCTTTTCTTTGATTCTTTGTTTCCCACCTACAATTCCCTGCCAGAATGAGTTTTCAGCAAAGAGGATTGCTTGAAATGCCTATGCGATGCAGGTGAGCGGCAAGGCAATCATGTCCTGTAGACAAACGGAAAGGTGCAACTGCAGTACGCCTTGGATTATCGGGAATAAGAGAAGGATTTACCATTCTGCAACTTTTCAACGCTGTACGAGTCTGAAGATCTCATAAGGTGTTAGATGTAAATAAGCTTTTTAAAAATAGTTTAATCCTTCAATAAGAAACGGCTGTATTTGGATGTTGTAGTAAGTTTGCACCTCGTTTTGCAAGTAAGTCCGCTTGCTCATTGCCCCAAAGGCCACAATGACCGGGCGTCCACTGGAGGACGATTTGTTTCCCCTTTAAAGTGAGTGTTCTCAGGAATTCTTGGCAATGCAAAATTTCAGGTGTTAACGGGTGTTCAACAGAGCTAATTGATTGAAAACTTTCAACAAAGATTAAACATTTAAAAAACAAAACATACTTTCACTTCTGTATAAAAAGATACGAGAGGACATCGAAAAATATGTTTCCCGTCCAATGTTTTGAAAATTCATAAAATAATACGTTAAACAACAGGTCGGTATTATGCAACAGACATCTCTTCGTCATGCCCAATTTTATAATAAATTACACTTCTTATACATTATAAGAAATGTAGACATTTTTTGGAATTCTGCACGATAAACTGAGAGTTCTTGTGTTGTATGAATGGGCTCGTGGGATATTTGGAACTAAAACCCACAACTGCTTCGCAAAGTGTATGATCAAATGTCATTCTGAAAAGAAAATGAATGTCGGCAGTTTAGTGGGTGAATGACCATGTGTTGGACACAGCTAGACTCGACAAACATCAACAGCTACTGTAGAATAAAAACGTCAGACGGGCAGAGGAAATGATTCAAACGATTATGAAATGAAAGCAGGTATGAAACAGTTCTTCCATATGCAGAACTCGCAATTTTTGCAGCAAGGGTTGCAGAGCAGTTAAGTGTTATGGCAAATGCATTATGTCCTTAGTGATTATATAAGAAATAAAAAGCAAATCAACTTTATGTTCTCGCCTTATTCTTTGGCTGGAAACAAAACACTGTCCATAGCAGTGTAGGAGCATGATTTTTCCAACTAACACACTTTCGGCAAAAATTAACGAAACAAATTTTATTCGTCGAACCATATATAACTAGTTTCTCTTTTGTTAAAATAAAAGAAGAATATTTTATTTCGGTAGAAGGTATCAAAATGGAGCACATAGTGCCTTGTTTTTAATTTATTGTTCTAAAATCAAAGAAATCTATTTCTTATTTTGGTAAACCATAACGTATAGCCTGTTTGTATTCTAACGACATTAAAGAAGATCTTATTTTTTATGTAAAGTAACAAAATAAATAATTTAATAAGTATTGCTAAATTTGCACACTTACAATTTGTAATAAACTTAATTTTAATATAAATAGATTAAGAAAAGATTTCGCTTTTTTCCTTCTCCTCTCCCCCCTCCCCAGAAATGAGTTTTTAACATCCAGTCTTTTATGCTGTATTTAAATCACATTACTTTAGACCGCTCTGTGTCTACTTCTCTGCGTGAAATCTTAAAATTCAAAATTAATTAATTTTTATTTAAACTAAGAAACTGAAACTTTAATGGAAACCAAATAAAAATACATTTTATAAGACTTTCTTAAAACTACCAGACATCATCGTGAATTGGAAGTTTTAGTTTTTTATGCTTCCAATATTAACACAGCAGAAAGATGTCAGCGATCGATAGGTTAAAGCCGTTGGACGTGGGTAATTCGACTTGGGCTTGAAGCTTGGTGGCTAGGCTCATAGTACAGCAAATTTCTCTGATTTTCTTCATATGTATGTGAGTACAAAGCACTTTCACTTAGGAGGTCTTTTTTAGTAGATACTTTGCTTTAATTCCAAACAAATAGCTTCAAAAGTACATTGTTTATATATTTGTATTCACGGAATTTTACCTCATGAAATGTTTATAACTTTTGAAAACATGACGCTTTTTTCATATTTTGCCATCTTGAAATTTGTTATATTTTGAATATTTGAAGAGAAAGCAGCATAATTTAAGAGCTAAGAATATTAAATATTTTTACAGCTAGTAAGTTCTTATATTCGAGGTATGAAGATTCCTTTATTTGCGTAAACTACATGTTAGTAGTGGAAACGGTTAATTGCTCATAATTATAGTAATGCCTTTGAGTTTTAAAATTATATGTAATAGTCTTAAAACAGTTACTGTTTACAAGTCTACGTTCAGTAAAAATTGCAGGAAAAAGGACTGACTTGACTGTAAACAAAACATTTTTAACACTTTCCAGAAAGAAAAAATTATATTCTATACTTGTTCGTGTAGTTTACAACATAAAAGTATTTCATTAAAAAAGATTTATATATTATTATTTAAGTCAATCAAAAAAAATTAAAAACCGTAACTAAATTAAAAATACTTAGTTGCACGTGCTACAAGAAGAAGAAAAAGTATCTGCATGGATAGAATTCCAACTACCTGGAATAAGGATAATTAAAACTTACATATTTTCCTCTAATATTATATGGATATGAGTCTGATAATATCTGTCTTGATTTGTATACAGCAAGTTATATAATTACTAACAACAAAATGTAAATTTTACAGAAATTTTTTTTAAAATGTTTTACGTATGGCCCTTCGGTAGTTTAGTAATCACATTTTAATAATTTATACAATAATAATCAGACAGTTAACAGCTTGAATGCGCGTCGTACCTGATACCCGTGAAGCAATTCTTTTATATCAGAAAAGATCAGCAATTAAGGCTTTTTTGACACTTCGATCTATAAATACGTAGCTATAAAAAGACTGAGAGTCGGTGCACCAAAACATTCTCAGCGAGACGAATAGTTAAACAGTTTTGAAATAAATTAAACGTTTTCCAAACTTCTTTTAAGCTTAAAAATGTGAAAATAGTAAGTACCAAAAACTAAAACCATCGAAGAAGGCGCAGCATAATATTTCAAAAAGACTCGAATTTCAAAGACAAAAACGGTAAAAATGTAGCTAATAAAAATAAATTTTTCGGACAGTACCTCCTTTTCCCGAAAACCATGCAATTACTCACAGCTACAACTTTCCACTGCCGAAAGGCTGTTTTAATGTGCCGGGAAAAAAATTCCTTTTATTATAGTTCTTTTATTTTTGCACTGATGGCAACTGCGATGAAGTTTGGACACAGTTCTGTAAACTGATCATTAAGCCGAGACACTTTTTTACGCAGTTAAACTCGACTGATTTTTTTTAATCTTCCTCGTCTGTATAAAGTTAGATTAATGAGTTTGTAATTACTAGGTTATTAGGGGAAAATAAAAAATAAAACAAAGTAAAAAAAACAGCTGCTCTGGCTATACGCCAGTCCTCTGCACTGATTTAATCGTCACTTAAAAACAAGATAAATTTCATCATCTCTTTCACTGTTAATGTATGAGCTTGTCAATCGCCTAATTTTGCAAGTCAAATGTTTCCTTATAAGCTTCGAAATTTTAAGTGTTGTAACTTGAATACTACGTTTCAGATTCAGACAATTATGTGATTATGTGTTAGAAAAGTGAAGCTATTACATATTAATTATTCTAAGTTTGGAAACAAAAGCATACGGATATTAATTTTTATACACTTTCAAAAGCTTTGCGTGGACAGGTATAAGGAATGTAATCAAAATATTTGCAAATTTTGACTATCAGTTTCATAATGGCTTTTGATAATTTTCATCAAACATTTTAGCAAGTAATACAATTTTCGACCGTTTAACTAAAACGGAAATGCACTAGTCAAATTGTTTTCTGAAATCATAAGACACCTACCTAGCTTATGGATATAGTAAAATCAAAGACACCTATCTCATAGATTCTGGAATAAATCTGCATGTATGCATCATGAGTAATTAAAGGCTTAAAAAACTTTTTACAAGCTTTATATATGCGGTTTTAATGCAGCCGCTTCTTATTCTAATAGCAGAGTAACAGGGAAATAGTTCTCCAAACTATTAATGGCCTTAAAAAATTAACCGATGAGAAACATAGCAAGACACTTTCTCGAGAAATGCATTTCTCCTAGCCCTAATATCTGTTACTTTGGAATAGACACTTCCATTTTTTTCCAAACAACCCTCATAACCCTGGTAACTGTTGCGGTGAAATTATTCAGATCTGAAATCTGGTAAAATCTCGTAATTCCCTATGCGCAGTGATAACGACAAACGTTACGATTGTAAACGAGGAGAGGGTTACGTCCTTTAAAGTGGCTGTTCTGAATCTGAAGTAAAGTTTGAATGAGAGATTTCTTGCTGCAACTTCTGAGCAACAGCTGTGTTCAGCAATCTGTTTCGTACACGTAACCGCAATAATCGAAAGAAGGTTCTACTTCTGACTAGTATAGTTTTGGGAGATCCTTTTGTGTATTCCTCAAATTTGTTTATATTTATTGTATACATTATATCTTATAGCCATATGTATAGGTTACATTACTCTTTTATCACAGAAAACTATTGTAACATGAGCAGAATCTCTACTACCTCTACACTTAAATATATCCAAATTGAATCTGCTGTTAACAAACTCACGACAGAGCGTTCTTAGGGGCCTCACATGAAGTACTGGCATCTCCAGATAGCAGAAAACGCAGATTAAAAACCTGATTGCCCCTGTTAAACATCAGGTACCTCCATCTTCTGTCATCTGTCATCTGCATTTCTGGGAGGAGCGTGTTTCTCGTAAAAGTTTCTTACCGGTTTCGCGTCGTAGGTCTGCTAAGGCAGGGGTTCCCAATGGGGTCAGCATTGACCCTCTGGGGGTCGTTGAAATTTTACAGGAGGGTCAGTAATGATCTAGGCGTTGATAGATGAATGTGCACAGTCTATTGAACGGCATAGTCAAAAACATATTGATTACAAAAAGTTATCACTAAAATCGAAAATTATTTGTTTATTGGTATAAAGCTATGCCATGCAAAGTCAAGTCTTATTCAAAACAAATGGGTACATTAAGTTTAAAAATGTAAAAGTCATTTGGCCAAAGATTCACGTTTTCGCATTTTTAAATAAAAAAAAAAATTGCATAAAATACAAAATATAGCTTTTCACTCATTCTTAGGAAAATTTGGTACTCATTATAAAAAAAAACTGACAACTTCTCAATCCCAAATTTATTATAATGAATTGTTAACAGTCATAGTTATAACATCAATACATATTACACTGAATATAGATTTGTTGACTATTACCAATCTTATGTGACTCAAGTATACATACTTTTTTACAAATTAGGTCAGCTTTCCCAAACAGTTATCATAGCGCATTAGCATGACATGAAAAACCTACGATACATGTCGCTACATTTTAAAAATTAAATACAGAATTCGCCGAGAACGAGAATACAGAACGAGATAAGTTTTTGACATTATAAATCCAGTTTTCCTAATGAACAGCGCGTATGAGATGATGGTTATGAATCATGGTAAAGAAAAAATAAATATAATGAAAGTATAACAGCTCATATGATGATCATAATGATATAATGTATCACTCTAATAATGGTTACTTTACTATAATTAAAAGCTACAGAAACGGGTATTTGCTCTTTAAGTCAAACAAACAAACCATAAAATTTATCTCGTACAAAATGTTTAAATAGGAGACAGAAAAAAATAAATATAAGAAGATATTCATTCTATTTAATTTACCTATTCCTTTA
>KK112709.1:136616-156251 GCA_000611955.2 Stegodyphus mimosarum | reverse complement strand
ATTTTTACTCTCTCTCTCTCTCTCTATATATATATATATATATACATAGAGAGATGATTCAGAGATGGAATTTGTGCTGCACAATTAGAAATTCATTCCACCACCGAAGGATGAAATTAAAAACGTTCTGTTGTTTACTCATATGGCAGAAATTAGATCGGATTAATTAATTTAATTTTTTAATATACAATATCGTCATGGAAAACCTTGGAAGGCAGTTTGTCCGTTCGGAACGCTATAAGTCAAAACACTTAATCTGTAGTTCCCCTACATAAATATTAGAATTTGTGTATAGATACCAAAACGTAGTTTTATGATTATTAGATCAAATTTTTCATTGTTGATATAATAATTCTGTAGAGACATTAGGTTATTTCGAAGCAGGAATATGAAAAACGAACAATGCCGTCGCCGAGATTCAAACCTCGGGTCTCTCGAACACACGCCGAATGTGCTGACCATTACACCCCGAAGGCATCAAATCCCAGATATTTTAAGATTGTAAGACATCTCATAAATTAGTTACAGAGGTGATAAGTAGAAAACCTAGAAATCTCTCGGGTAAACAATGAATTTCCATTGTTGCAGTTACAGAACACATTTGGAAAATTTTGCAATAAATATTTTTTCTTTTAAAATCTCTCTAACACGAAAATTTTTAAGTTTTCGACAAATGATCTGTTTTTATATGCAAGTATAAATGAATCCTCTCATTCTATGAATAAAATATCTTTTTTGAATAAAATATCATTCTAGAACAATGTATGAAAATGTAACTAAAATTACACATACGACTTACTTTCCTGATCTGAAATAATATTTCGCGAGCATGAAGTTCATTACTAAATGGCTAATATTAGATCTAGGATGCATTTAAACTTACTTTTTTAACTAATTTTACAAAAAAAAGTTAATTTAAAATTCGTTAAGTTTTACAAAATATAAAATAGATAATAAAACAAATTCCAAATCCCAAATTTGGGATTCCAGATGTCTATGTTCGGGTGGAAACGTACGTACGATGCAAGACACATATATACATTTATGCAGATTCTTCATTATTTAATTTCTTTAAATATAATACAGGGCTGTAATGTTTGGTGGCAGCAGTTTGAAACGTGAACTGACATTTAAAGTTTTGAACGCAAAACGCCAATTTGAAATTATTAGCCCTTTTGGACTAACGCCCTTTGGGCTTTAAAAAAAAATCTGAAAGGCTTCAGATTTTAAATTACGTCCAAAGGGGCGTTTTTTTTAACATTTTGTGTGTTACCTTTATTTATTAGATATCATTTTCTTCGCACTTAAACCATAAAATTCAGGTCAAGAGCAATACCGCGAAATAATTTTAAATTGAACATATCTTTAGAATTTCCAATACACAGCCTCCCGCGCTGGAGATAAAAATATTTTTCCTGTACAATTGCTCGCTTTGAAATTCTTGAGTTTGTTAATCAAAAATTGATTAAAGTTTTTTAAACTATGAAATGGATAATAAAACAAATTCCAAATTTCAAATTTGGGCTTCCAGATGCCCATATTCGCAGCAGGATTACGTTATTCAAAATTCGATGGCTCTAGGTACCATCGTTTTATCACAACGCGAGAAACATACATACATTTATGCACATTCTTCATTATTTAATTTCTTTAAATATAATACAGGGCGATTAATAATAGGTCGCAACAATTTGAAAAATGAAACGGATATTCAGAGTGATTCGACGCAAAATCGGGAAACGAAAATAATAGTCCCTCAGTGAAAAAGCCCTTTTGGATTAAAAAAAAGCCTCTATTTTAATTATGTATTCATTTTGTTTGTGTAATTTACAAGCACTCATGTAGTATATAGTAGATGTTATTTACATTAATGAATACAATTTATTATCCTGGATTACTGTGTCTTCGACGATACGGGAGAAGGTGAGTTAACATAATGTTAAATTATATTTGAATTAAAATACAGAAATACAGTAGCACTTCGATTATCTGACGATCATTTACTAGAATTTGTTGAAGCTTGTCTTAGCAGCAGTCGGGAAAGATGTCGAAAAAGTTTGGAAATAAGATCCATGTGTGCCGCGGGACATTTTTTTGAAATCTTCCAATTCGTTTTTCCTTAGCATTTGATAAGTTAATACTAGATCCCTAAAACTTCCCTTTTCCTTTCATCTGTCTGTTTTAGTCATTAGACCACACGAAAAAAAAAACTAATTCTTTCATTTATATAAAGGAAATTTAATGCAGTAGGAGAGAATCCACAATTAGGGATACTTGTTTCGGATATTACAATTTTTTCCGTTCATTTTGCGAAACATTATAGCGTTATGTCGAAATAAAAGAAGTAATACTCGAAAATAATTGAAATGTTCTTGATCGAATGTTTTATTTGAAATAGACACTTTAAAAAATAATACATGGCATAACATATCCGAATCCACCCCTGCTCAACTTTATTTGAGTACATTAAATTCTTCTGTAATATATGTTAGCAATGACTTCATTAAAACTTAATGACTGAATTTTATTGAAACGTATACGAATAATGGCACTTCGATATTAAATTTATCCTATGAGAAACAAATGCTTACAAATCAATCGTTTCATTGTACAAAGGAAAATCACTGAAAAAAAAAAACGAGCTGCTTCAGACTGCGCATATTAGATCTACAGTGGAACTAACGTGCAAAAAACACAGTCCCCTTTTAGAAACAAATCTAATTTAACACCTGCGTCCACGTGACTGGTCATTTGAAGCGGTGGGGAAAATCCATACAGGTGGAGTGGACCATTGGACCCCGTAATAATGATCGCCCTATTTGAGGGAGTAATAGAGATATTTGACGAATGAATTAATCTCGAATACCTCGCCATTCGAACCTTGCTTATTCAGAGGGTCTTACTCTCACGTTGCCAAGGTTATTTTCAGGTCGTCTTCAGGTTCTAATAATTGACATTTTCGTCCCAATTTCGTGAATTAATGAAGAAGTTTTAGATCTGAACACGTGATAGAACATCCATGCAGTGCTTTTATCGAATCACGATGAAACAGTTGGGTATTTCAAATGTCAATGTCTAGGGTTTCGTATACATCCGATCTATGCAGAATGGACTCAGAAGCAGGCTACATCCATCCATTGATTCTATAAATGCAACATGCCGCTTACTTTAAAATAAAGTAAAATGCGAACTTATCCTTGCCCAATTATCTAATTGCCATTAGCTCGGAGGTAAAAAGAGCAAATAAAAACAACAAAACAACCTGTTAATATGATACAGATAGTAATACGAAATTGAATAATAAATACAACCAAGGCAAAATGAAGATAAGTGTGAGTTGGGAAAAAAATTAAATTATGATGAAAATGAAATTGACAAATATGAAATATCAAAGATTTCGGATTTCAAATTACTAATGATGATGAGAATTTACTGTCCTTTTTCAAGAACAAGAATTCTGGAAAACTAAAACTGAATGCTGTGATAAGGGCCGAAACCCATTAAAAACCGAAGATTTTACATGTTTACAAATCAACTACGAAGAGGTTGGAGCAGCAGAAAACTTTGAAATTGTTCATAAAAAGAGTTCAAGATACGGTGACATGTAAAAAATATTCTTCTATGATACTAAATTCTAAATTGTTCATTGATAATTTAAAGTATAATACAGCCTGCAACAAAAATATGCTTTTCGCAGATCTTATTTTTTCTTAAATCATTTTGGCATGCTGAATTAAAAAATGGCTATAAAATTGTATGGAAAGTTTTCAATGCCATTTTTTAATTCAGCATTTAATCACTTTTCTGTGTAGATTTTTTTATCTCTTATTCACTAGGTTAATACTTCAATCCTAAGAAAGGCTAAGTAATTATATAATCACCGAGCATCGAAAATTCTAACTAATGAAATATTCATCATCCTTTAATAAATATGGGCTCATCAGTGGCCGAGCAGTTAACAACTGTTGAATGCTAGTAGTTAGTCGTGGGTTCAAATTCGAGAAAGAGACTAGCTGTGTGCTCGATTTTCGAGATTTTCCCCGTATGTAACCTGAATACACGGCATTTCACTTTAGAAAGTCCTTCACGAAGGCATGCTGCTCCTCTTAGGCAGATAATCTGTGTATTCTTCGGCATATCCAAATAGCCAAATCAACGGATAGTTAAATATAAACGTTCCCCACCTTCACATAGAAAATGCGAAACTCTACGCGTAATTCACCGTTTAATGAAGAGAACTGGAAATTTAAAATCGAATGTTGATTAATTTAATGAGAGTCATTAGTCGACAAAATGAATAGCTTTTATTTTGTCGCTGAGTAGAAATCTCCAATTTTATTTAATAAAAAATATTGAAAAATAGACTAAATTAGCAAACTTACTCAAAAATATTTTCGCTAATCTGCACATAAAGGCATGAAACATTTTAGCTATTTGAAAGATGGAGGATATTTTATTAATAAAACTTTTAGCATTACAGTGACCATATGGAAAGGATTCCTCCTTAACAGCCTGTTGAAAATGGTATACTGGAGGTATAAAAACTTGATATATGATAGACAGTTGTACATGTTTGGGCTAATGGCACAGTTCTATCATATTAATTCTATCTCTAATAAGAGACAGACACAAAAAATAACTTTAAGGTTTTGATTTTAATTATTCTTCTTTAGGCAGAATATTCGAAAATGTAGCTAGCTAAACGTTTTATTTTTTTATTGATTCTGGACATGTAAATCAAAACTTTCGTTAGTGGACATTCAACGAAATTAAGGCTTTCGTCTTCTAAATCGGAATGAGCTAGCTTCTTAATTCAGGGATTCATGAAATCCGTTAATAAAGAGAATATGTCCCCCGCTTACAAAATATATAATAATCTCATTTTTCTATAGTTTTGGGGAGTGTGAAAAGATGCTTAAAAACACTGTTTTATAATTAATTTTATCTTTTTTTTTCAGTTTTCTAAACCTCATTTGACTTTTATCTTTAAAAACGTTCAGATGTTTGAGTAATTTTTCATTTTTTCTGTATTTTTTAAGAATCTGTAATATCTAAAAAATATGTGACAAACATGCATAGTTTGCTATTAAATATTTGACGACAGATACATGTAAGTTTTTAAGGTAATTGCGAAGTTCCTTAAAATTTGTTTTCGCGCGCATAGTCCCTCGCAGAAGATAATAGAGGTACTCAAACTCAGTGCCAGCATCTGTAGTGAAATACTGGTTAACAATATGCCTAACATAAAACAGCAAAAAACAGGCATAACAGAGTAAACAGCATAAAAGTTTGCTTTCATAATTACTCACTCTAACTTTGAAAATCTATGATAATTAATGCTGTAATAGGAAAGGCGAAAAAGCCTTTTTTTGAATTTATTGTTACAAATTATAATTAGACGAAAGCTTAATAAAATGCTGTTCTTCTCTATAGAAATTTAAGTAAATGTTTTAAGATCTTTATCAGAACGCTCTTTGGTATTAGCATGCAGATTTGACGACCGATTATTAAAAAAATTATAAAGGTTTTTGCACTTATAGACACTCTCATCCATTTTATTAGAATTATACATGAGTTGACAAAAAAATTTAAATATCATGCTCTTAGAGCATCCCCTAACCTGGTGCACAAAAGTACCAGAAAAAACGCCACTTGTAAGGACTGAGTAGCATTCCGCCTTCAAATACATGGATGTATTCTGAGTTTGTGAATAATAACAAAGATTCGGTATTTTGGATCTAGTATAATGCTCTGATATAATAAAGATACAATTCTAAATTTAAAACTACTTTGAATAATACAAGTATGATAAAATTGCATCTTTATATTCTGTTCATCAATACGGCATTAATCACAACTGCGTAAGTTTTTACTCATGTGCCACATAGACCTCCACTAGTAACCAAGTGGCTACGGTCGTTGAGAGTTCGAACCCAAACGGGTGGCTGCTTAGTTGGTTCTCGAAGTTTTCTCGGCCTATTTCATAGATACGAACCATTTGCGCTTAAAGTGTCCTCCAAGAAGTCCTCCTTAAGCAGACAGCCGTCGTGAGCTTTACCATATTAATTAAATAGATTGATAAATGAAAATAATTATAAAAAATTAAAGCGTGCTCAAAGAGTTGTAAATGAGGAATAGAAAGAATTATGTTGTATGGAACTTCCATGGGGTGGAACGGGAAAGCAAAAACAAAAGTTATATTATTACAGATACAAAGTTATCTATCACTGAATGCTACAAAAGAGTATCAACAGCAAGCATGTAAGTCTAGCGGGAGTTATTCCCCTGGATCTAAAGGGCAGATTTGGAAGTTCAGACATATCTAGCAAAACAAACGGAAAAGGATATAATTTATGGTGATTTGGTGGTCAATTACGAAAATATTGATATAAAAGAAGATAAATATTATCACCATCCTGCAAAAATAAAGAATAAAACATGGGAAAGAAACATCGCACTAAGACGAGACTTACTGACAAAGACGAGATACTCACTGATGGCTCGGTGATGGACGAAGAAACAGGAGCTGCCTTTGTGGCTTATTATAATGAACAGAAATATAAAGATAACGGATATAGACTTAACGAAAAAATTACAGTTTTCGAGGCTGAACTATCAGCCTTTAAAAAAGCTTTAGAATGGGCTGATATATGGCTAAAAGAAAATGATTTGGCAAATCGTTTTCTCTCAATTTACACCGATTTTCAAAGTGTGTTGAAAGCAATAAATTCTAGAAAATGTCTTGTTAAAAAGTAATTGAAGTAAGAAATAAAACTGTAGAATTTACAGAAAAGCATATCTTGAAACGTAATTAGGTCAGGAGTGTTGGGAAATGAAGCTGCTGACAACACTGCGAAGGAAGAAAGTAAGAGCGATGATATAGATATTTTTTCCACCATTTCAATGAAAACATTACTGCAGATAGAAATAACGAAAAAATGGCAATACCAGTGGGATAATGATAACACTGGAAGAATATTATTTCGGATTTTTTCTAACGTTAAGACAAGAAGACTGTGTAGTGATAAAAAAATAAATCAAACACTCACAGGTCATGGACAAGCACTCAGAGGTCATGGACAAAATCCAGAATATTTAAAGAGATTTCACAGAAAGGAAGTAAAATGTAAATGTGGTTGTGAAGCACAAAATGCAGATTTTATATACTATTTGTGTGAATGCACACAGACAATCTCTATTGAATATTTAAAAAATATTTCAAAAGAAAATATAACTTAATTATTTACGAAAAAAAATCCAGGTTAGGAATTATAAAAACTGTAAATAGTCTAATTGGATATGAATATTTTGAAATAGATTGATTAATGTAGTTAATTTCTAAATTTATAACTAAGTTGAATTGTATATTTGTGATTACTTATGTAGTTTAGTTAGAAAGATCATGTAATAAACAATAACGCATTTCACAATTGTGAATTTATGTTAAAAATTATGTAAAAGTGATTAATTGAAAAGAATAAGTGACTCATTGTTTTAGAAAGTTGGAAAATTTCGATTCACAAAATTGTTAAAAGAAAATATTTAGTCGTATCATATTTTATTTTAACTATTATGTTGAATTTATTCAGAATAAAGGTCGAGGTTGTTGAGGCCAGAGAATCTTCCTCGGAGGACGAGTTAAGGGCAAGCTGTCCAGTATTTTAATTTGGATAATTAGTTTATTTGGTTCTTTGATTGTTTCTTAGTTTTACCGGTTTGCCAGTATTGGCGGCACGGTTTATCAGTTGAGTTTAGGTTTACAATATTCAGTTAAACATGTGCCATATATTGATTCTTACTGCGCATTTTTACTCTTTAATTAGATAAATTATTCCTTTCTTTTGATCTTTTTTTTAATGCCAAACATATCACATGTTTCACAAAACAACTATGCAGCTTTTAGCGCCTGTTTTCTTGAAAAAACAAACACCATTGATCTTCCAATTGATAATATTTTATTTATCAATCGGAATGCTTAATTGGAGTAGCTATATCAAAATAATTTTCTTCGGCATATCATAGACATGCCAGCCAATTAAAAACGTAAGATGGTAAGAAGTAATGGGCAAATAAATAAAAAAAATTTATTAATAAATAAACGCATGCTTCATATTTAGGATGGCGAATGGGGGAACACCAAAGACTAAAGCACATACACACGCAATGAAACAAGTCAAAACACGTAGTGCGTGATCGCTATTTAGGGCAACATTCAGAACATAAAATTATGATCTTTGAAAGTGCGCAAAGTGCAACGGACTTATTTATATAATGTTTTTGCCAAGTATGTATTCAAGTTTAAGAGATCTGGTTCTACATTCCACTACATACAGAATAAAGTAAATATTTATGAATAAAACAACTATTTTCTACTGAGTTTCCAAGTATTTTATATGCAGTCTTCGAATGAATCATGTCTGCAATTTTAGTGATTAACTTGGTTTATATATAAGATATTTAATGACACACGAAAATAATTGACTGACACATCAGGCTCATTTTTGCAAAGCTAACTGAAAACGTTTTTGCTACTATTTCAATATCTGAAAATTCGAAAATGGGTCTCAAAACTGCAAAAACTGATAGACAACGTAACGGCATTAAATATATACTTTAATATAACTTCAGTATTTTCTTCAAATCCTGTACTTTATCGAATCGTATGTTCTAACGGTATACAAAGATCCAGTAAAATCGGAGATTCAAGGGTGATCCTGATCTCTTAACGGCCCAGGCTTATTTTCTCAAAAATTTCTAACTTAAAATAAATGTTTACACGCAGCTTTAGGAATTTCGCAGTATCTGATAACACATAACAAGCTACGGTTCCGTGAGTATTTCTTTAAATAATAATTCTTCTCTCTCCAGGTGAGTGCAAAGAAATTGACAATTTATTTATTATAAATAATAAAGGCACGCGGCAAAATAAACAGTTGTAAATAGCTTAAGAAGAACGCGAATGATATGAAAATTCTTTTGGGACGCAAGAAATACCGCTAAATCCCTATATCGCTCACACAGTAAATTCTAACACAATTCAACTACCTTCTTTTGGTCCACAGCGGCCGAGTAGTAAAAGCCGCTGAATACTGGTAGTTCGTAACGAGCTTCAAGTCCCGGAGAACGGGCTGGCTGCATGGCCGTTTTCGTGTGTAACGTGGATACGAGGTAGTAACCCTTAAGACCCTTAAGTAGTAACCCTTATGAAGACCATCATGGGGCATCACTCCCTTTTCGTGTAGTGCCTAAAGGCGGAGCACGTAATAAGTTAAAAAACTATCTCTTTTTGCTCACCAGCGGCAAGCGATTAAAGCCGTTAAACACTAGTAGTTCGGTCTGGGATTCGAGTCCCACGGAACGGGCTGGCTGCATGGTTTTCCTCACGCGTAACGTGGCTACAAGCCAATTTTCTTTAAAATGTTCTCCACGGGGCATCCCTTCCTTTCCGTGTAGTGACTAACGCTGGAGCATGTAATAAAATAAAATAAAAATAACTCTCTTTGATCCGCAAACTCTCAGAAATGATTTGTCTTGTTGGTGTCGGAAACGTTATGCCGCGATATTGCAAATTTCGCAATGTGTCTGGCTCAATAAAAGGTTGCTCTAAAGGCACTTCATGTATAAAAACACAAAGTGATGTCCCCAGAAGAAAAAATTTAATAAATGTGGAAGAGAGGCGAACATCTTTTTCCTAGGTTTGAAAGATCAAACCAGAGTACTAATGGACTAGGTCCACCAGCGGCCGAGCGGTAAAGTCACTGAACACTGGTAGTTTATGTCCAAGGCTCGAATCCCGCGAACGGGCCGGCTGTATGTGCGCTTTCCTGGTTCTTCCCATGTGTAACGTGCATACGAGCCAGTTTTCCCTAGAAAGTCTTCCACGAAGGCATCCCTTCCCTTAGGCAGATAGCCTTCGAGGCTTTGCCTTAATCACATAAACCAAACCAAACCAAAAACCTAATGGACTGATATATGAGATGAAAGTCAAAATACAGATAAAAATGGATAAACAAATTACAAACAAGAAATTCAAATATAGAGAGAAAAATAACTGTATATAATATATACAAATATAGGCGTACATGCATATGATTATGTTTTGAAACTTAAATCACTTGATTTGTCCTGGCTCTGCAAGCCGCATTTATATTGTGTCACACAGGTTTCTGAAAGCTTCGGAAAACACTTCTCACAGAACCTAAAAGTGCATTTTCCCAAACCTTCAAGAAAATCGCTAAGTTGGTGAGAAGTGGCCAAGACCAAATGAGGCGTTTCTGCCAAAATCTCGCGATCTAATTGAACTATTTTTTACGTTATTGGACATCAGTAATGTCTTCTATAAACTTCTTTATAAAGGTATAATTATTGAAGTAATTCGTAATTACGTAACTATTCAATCACCTTCAATAACTTTACAGTATAGAATTCGCGTTTTATGGCTTTTTACGAAAATAAAGACACGCATATGAAGCTAACTTCCAGGCTGAATGTTACTACAACAGAGGCTTAGTGCTGTTTCGTCCGTTCCCGTTTCATCCCTAGCTCAAAAATAACACCATTTTGTCCGCTGACTTCCCCCCACCGATTCTCTCTTTTCCGTTTCATTTGCTGTTGGTCACTTCACGATAAAGCGAACACCTGTTTCCGCCAATTAAAATGGTAGAGGAAATGACCCTTGCAACTTTGATCCGATTTGGATTTTGATTTCTAATATTTATTAAATATTTCGTTTAGATAATTAATTATACTGAGCAGGATAATGACCTTCAGGCATGTTCACAAGAAATGTATCTGAATATAGTTACATTTTTGTCATACAATGTCCATTTCTTTAATTTCCATTTTTTTAATTACTTCTGAAGCAATAGAACCATGTTCCCTGCTTTAGAAAAAAAATTACAAATTCTAACGAAGATGAATATTTTATTAAAAATGGAATTAGCTCTCTTTAAAAGCAATTGTCCACGGTTTAAAGGAATGGGAGCTCTGTGGATGTGGTGGTCTTAGAAAGGTGACGTTTACTGCCAGTGTTTATTTATGTTCTCGAAAACACAGGTCTCTTTCAGAAGGCGACCTCTTACAAGTGTCGCCAATAGAGGCCTCACTATTGTAATAGAATTATTTTGTAATAGATAATGGAAATAATTTAATCTCATGTCAATTTAGGAAAGACTCTTTATACGAAGAAAGATTTAAGCGTAATATAACTGAAATTTTTCTTTCTGAATTAACTGTTTACTATTTTTGCATATTTTTAATTGTATATAACCGTCATATGCCAACTCGCATTCGATAAATATACAACAAATGCAAGACAAATTATTAAAAAATTAAAATTTGAAATACTAATAACAATATTTCTATTTTTATGCATTGTATTATTAATGAATGGTGAATTTTGAATTTTACGACTTATAAATGTGTATTCATACAGTTACAAAATTTTCTTAGAAGTTTAGTATAAGTGCAGTTATTTGTAATCTTTAAAAACTGTAATAACATAACGCATATTTGCCACTTCATTCCAACATGAACAAACAAAAAATTTACGTTTTATATTCTTTTGAACAAATATGATAGTTTTTAATGTCTCTTAAGTTTATATACTTAAGTTTGCCAAAGACAATAATACAATTAAGCAGATTTCGTCGCATAAAGAGAGCAGTCTTACAAGCTCAGATTCTTTCAATGCTTATTTCCTTTAGGACTAAAGAAGACAAAAGGAGAATTCTTTGTTTTCCATTGGTTGAATTGACCTGACCTGAAGTTATAAATTCTCCTCTGTAGGCTATTGTAATATAATTTGGTATTTTGGAGCGTTGCAGAAAATTTGCTTATTAAAATAGCAAAAATGCACAGCAAAATAGCAATAATAATAGAATACATTCATTCTCGTCAAGAAAAAATCCTTTTTTTGTAATATTACACCTACTATATTAAAACTAGCATATACACGTGCAATAATAATAACAATAATAATAATAAACTCTGTATACACAATAAAATAAATACGAAATTCTTCCATACATTTTTTCAGATTTACCAGCATCAATAATTAAGAAATTTTCTTTGTATTTTTCTAGTAAAATTAAATCCTCTCGGTTCCAGCAATAGAGAAGACGCCTTATTAATTATGTTCGTGTTTGTTTCGAAATCTAGTCCCGAATCTCGTGTTGGTGATAGATTATCGATAGAAATTTGCTGAACGACAGGAAGTTCGTCAAAAAAAATTTCTTTTTACTCATTTTGTGACCTATTTCTCTATCTCGATATTAGCTATATTGGAAATGCATGTATGGTTACCTTGTAGAGTCATTAGGAATTTTTTTGAAGCAGGAGACTTGAAAAATGAGCAATGCTCTCACCGGGACTCGAACCTCTCGAATACGCTTCGAGCGTATCCATTACACCAGGGATGTCAAACTCATAGGTACACTTGGGCCAAACAAACAAGGTTTAACTTTAGGCGGGCCGCAAAAAAAATCAATATTCAGAGAAACGTAGATTTATTTCGAATAATACAATAATAAACATATATATATATATATTTATATAGAAAAGAACAAGAAAAATTTAATGTTTACGTCCTGATACTTGACATCTCGTCTCTGCTATTATCTTTCCTATTTCGGGAGAAATTTTGTTTGCAGTGATAACTTTCAGCGCTGACCCAAGGTGAGCATCATTAATACGGTTTCTAATAGGAGACTTTATACCTTTCATGACTGAAAATAACTGCTCGCACCGATAAGTGCTACCAAACATGGAAATAATTTCATATGCGAATTTTCGAGTATTTTCAAACCTGGCTGGTAAATATTTGTAAAATTCAGGCACGCCCACTTCAATGAATTTTGCTTTCAAATTTGAGTTGCATTGAATCTCGATCACCTCCATTTGCATATGGCTGGGTACTGAGTCAATACTTATTGAGAAAATCGAAGAAAACAAAAAAAATTTGTCTTCGAGGGAACTAAAATCATTAAACCTCGTTTCAAATTCAGTTGTTAAATTTGCAATTTTTTCTGCGTATTTTTGATACGAACAAGTATCATCTAAACTTGATTTGTTCATGCTGCACGTCGGGAAGTGCGTCAAATCTTCATTTTTAAGTTGTTTTTCCCAAAGAACTAGTTGACATTTGAATGCTTTAATTATGTCAAACATGTTCGTAATGATATGATCTTTTCCTTGTAACGATAAATTTAAATCGGTTAAGTGTTTGGTTATATCAACCAAGAAAGATAAATCTTGTATCCATATTGGATCGTAAAACAAACTTACGTCTTGATTTTTCGTTTTTAAAAACTGACATATTTCTTCTTTCAAATCCCAGAATTGTTTGAGAATCTTGGAGCAAGATAACCAACGTACCTCGGTATAGTAGGACAAACCCGAATATTCACTATCTAACTCACTTAAGAAAGCAGTGAATTGACGCTGATTTAAACCTCGAGATCTTATAAAATTTATAACTTTTTTTATATATGACAAAACATTCTCCATATTTATTACTTTCGTGCATAGAACTTCTTGATGTATAATACAATGCATATGATGAATGTTTGAACCGTGAATTTCACTAAGTTTTTTTCTTAGTAATGCTACGAAGCCCTTGTTTTTCCCGGTCATTGATGGAGCGCCATCTGTAGCTACAGAATTTAATTTTGCCAAAGGTAGATTGTATTTCTGCAGAAGTCCAAAAACACAAGTAAATATATCTTCTCCTGTGGTAGTACCAGGCATCGGTATTAGTTCCAGTAATTCCTCAAAAATGTTAAAATTCTTGTCACAAGAACGAAGAAACACTGCTAATTGAGCTTTGCCACTAATGTCCGTGCTCTCGTCACAGGCAATGGAGAAACTTTCGAAACTAGATGATTTTGCTTTGATCTGATCACTTAAATTCGCGGCTAAATCAGTAACTCTTTCCGCAACTGTATTTCGAGACAATGAAATTGATTGAAAAGCCTTCACATTTCCAGGACAAACAATTTCTCCAGCTTTCATTAGGCATTCCTTGATGAAATCACCGTCAGTAAAAGGCTTCGAATGTTTAGCTATCAACTCGGACAAGACGTAGCTTGCATGTACCGCCGCTTCACTTTCTTGCAATACTTTACTAAACATGGACTGTTGCTTTTTCACTCCTAACTTGAGCTCTTTCAACTTTTCTTCTCTCATTAATCCTTCGTAATTGTTATATTTCGATTTGTGTTGTTCGTAATGACGTTTAATATTATATAACTTTGGTACATTAATAGTATTATTACATATCAAGCAGATTATTTTATCTTTTATTTCACAGCAAAAATATTCTAATTCCCATTTTACTTGGAATATTCTATGTTCGTCAGCGATTTTTCGTTTAATTTTACTACCACTTGGTTTTGATATAGACATACTGAATACAAAGGGCTGGAATAAACACGGTTAACGTTAAAAAGTTAACAAAAATTTATTCTTTCCACAAGAGATAAATCAAAATGCTGAAATATTTCTTCAAAAATATTCTAACAATATCACAAAATGTCAAACGTTTAGCAAAAATCAATTCAAAACAGAGAAACTAATTCTATCTCACAGCGAAATCGCTACAAATCAATCACAGCATTAAGTAAACAAACAGTTCGCTAGAACTACAGCTACTACTGAGATGAGTTGTTTGTTCTCGGCTTTTATAAGCTTTATAATTAATTTCTCGAATATACTGGAAACATCTATAAATATCTGGATTTTTGTGGATGGCAACAGCAATTACGAGATATTTATTTATTAGGTATTAAATGCACGCGCTGTTCTATTTTTAACCTTCCAACGCAGCTGTCTTTTCAAAAATCGTCTGCGTTGCTAAGGCAACATGAAGCAAATCTAATTACAATTCTAAATAAAAAAAACTAAATAAATAAATAACTATGAAATCCGTAACAATATGAATTAAGTAATAATTAATAATAAAGCAAAGTGCATGCACATGCATGCACCAATATATCGTACAAAACTATGATTGGAAAACTGAGACCATGAGTTCGGCCACATTCGGCTATCGGGGCATGCGTACAAGTTCTGAGTGCACGTGTCCCCCAAAAGCCGAACGGTAGCTGAACGCTACTCACACGCCTTTGTAATTTAAGTAGTGTGTGTGTCAGCTCGCTGTGAGTAATCTAACAACACTGAATAAATTATCGTTAATTACTTAGCAGCAAACATTTCATTTTTTTCTTCGTCGATATGTTATTTTATTGTTATATATTATTATTTGCCGATATATTGGCCGGGCCGCAAAAATATTTGTTGTGGGCCGCATGCGGCCAGCGGGCCGCGAGTTTGACATCCTTGCATTACACCATGAAGCCATGCTAAGAAGGCGGGAGAAATACCTTATATACTCCACTTTTGAAGAGCGACTGCGGATTAGGGGACCTAATCGCCAAATCTTGGTAGTGGAGAGTCATCATCCACCACCTTTTGTTTTTAGTTCGAGCGCCATTGTAGAGTCATTAAGATTTTTTGAAGCATGAAAACTCATTTTTTGAAAAATGAGACGTGCCCTCGCCGAGACTCGAACCTCGGACGTCTCGAATACTCACCGAGTGTGCTGACCATTACACCACAAAGGCATCCTAAGAAGGCGGGAGAAATACCTTATAACCTTCTTGCAATACATCATCTTCAAAATTGGACAATAAAGTTCGGTTGCAGTGAGTTTCTCGACAAATTTAGCATTTATTGTATTTTTTTCTTAAATTTCCTTGCAATGTAAATGGTCTTCGAATGCTATAGCTGGATGACCACGTCTGGTTTCAATAAATTCAGGTTTGGACAAACTCACGATCACATTTAAAACCGAGACCAATAAAAAATATCAAGAGACAAATTCAGAATAATCAACTATGGTTCAAAATAGAACTGCATTTCACTCCTATCCTAAATTAGCGTATCGATCAGATTTTTAAGTGTAGAAAGCCAACTGACCTTTATCAAATAATGTTCCTTGTCACAATAAATGACCCTCTCAATAACGATGTCTTAAAAAAGCGATGAATTCAGGAATATTCAGCTTTCCGTCAGTACGGTCAGGTGAAGGGGCTGGGGGAAGCAAAACATGAAACAGGAAAGATTTTGCCAGTAAGAGTTAATGCTCAGGAGGATGGGGGATAGCAGAGGATGAAACGGAACGATTTTGACCATAGGATGAAAACCGAAAGGACAAAACGAGAAATATCCTTTATAAACACTGACAAAAATTTTTATTTATAGTTAGTGACAGGAGACGGAACGTGCCTTCACAACTGCGAGCTAGAAACAAAACAAGAAATTATGATGTGGAAACGCAGTGGATCTCTTGTTTTTCTTCGTTTAATTACCAGCCTAGATAAGAAATTTAAGTTCCCAATTGTCAAATTTGTATTCTTTCTTTCATGCTAAACGTATACTTAACATAGTAACTCTTTGGAGTTATTTTGTCTTCTAGGTTTTATCGCTACATAGCAAGGTGATTTCAAATTCCAAATTTTGTTACGAACTTGCTTTCGTATTGGAAATGACAACACGAAAAACATTACCAAAAACACTTAAGGTTAAAACTAAATACGCGGTAGAAAAAAAGAGGGGAAGGAGAAAGCTTGGCATGAGAAATGAGGAACTAAAAAGAGCAATTGAACTGGCGTGATACATTCTAGAAAAGCAAAGGTTTTTTCTGTTTTTCTCCCCCCCCCCTCCAAACCTAAAAGAAAGAAACCTGACGCCGCAGCATAACAAGCATGTTTAAGAGGAAATAAAAATTAAAAACTCCTTAAAACATCATTCAAGCATGCTTGCTGTCCTTTCCTTAACAGGTCCAAGAGCCACTACAATTGGATGTGTAGGTTGACTTCAAGTTGAAGATGTGGCCAGCAACAAAACTCGCTGAACACAGGAAGCCAACACTAGACTCCACAGGGGGTCTTAATTCGGGAAATGTCTACCAGGGTGGTCTGCCGCTTTTTAGCCCAAAAAAAGAGAGAGGATATTGACAAGCAAAGCCAAGCCCTAGATGTTTGACCCTTTTCCAAAGATCTGGAGTACCTTTGTTCTTAACAGCAGGGGCACTGGAATTAGAACGAAGGACAATTTATTGCTCGATATTTTTTTCAAATGGTTTAAATTGTTTTTACATGCGGATTGTGGAGTTAATGGGATTAGTTGGCTAACAACGTCAACAAGAATTTTTTCTGATATTTCTTAATTTTTGAAAAACACTTTTGTAGGCAGTTGCTCTATCATGTTTGCCTCTTGTAATTGTCCTAGTTTAGCGACTAATTTTATATTCTGAAGAGCGTGAGTTTATTTATGCAAAATTTTAATTGTAGTAAACAACATGAAAAAAAGTATACAAAAATTTTGTAACTGTAGTAAGTTACTGAAACATGTTAAGATCATTTTATGAATGCTCCCTTTTCACACTTGAAGGAATAATTTTTGTATACATAACACATTTTTTAAATTTATCCGTATTATATTACCATATGGCATTGACATATATTATATTCCCGTATCTGTTAGTGAAAGTCAGTAATGTTTATATCAGAGAAAATGGTATTTTGTTTTAATAAAAAAAAATACTAATACTTCTGGAATAAGGCAAGACTTTTAAGCTGATTGACATTTAATATGAAACACGAGCAGTAATCATGGAATGATCAGCAACGATTCAAACAGCATTACCAAGGAATAAATTCTAAACAAGAAAAGAAAATACTTAAAGAAGCAATTAGTTAAAAAATTTGTTTTTAAATTTCTCTTTCAAATTAATAAATTTTGGTTAGATATATTTTACTAGATATCCGCTACGAAGAGCGACTAGTAAGTTCTCAGCCTAAGTATAATGTAATATTCAAAGAACGACGAAATATGATGTAATATATGGAATGAACATTCTTTGGAAATATAAATGGAAACTACACAGTAGGTACCATTATTTGAAATTTCACAGACTGTTAAATATCGTCAGTCTGCTATGGGTCTTAATACTGAAAATCCGAAACATTGTTCGATGGTTAATTCCTTGATAAAAAATAGGCGATAAATATTCATAAATTCAAGATTGTAATCTATGGTAGTACAACACCATTCTGTGACACCGTCAGAAGGTGAGCTGTCACGATTAGTCAAGGTAAAGGCGTAACTTGATGATGATCCCAGACCAAGCCTCAATGTGGATGCGATCACTGAAGAAATCAGGTGTAATTCGAGGAATATCCGATGGAAAATAGACGAGTGGCAATTTTTTAGATTGCTATTATGCTACTGGAATGGGCATCAATGTTGGAATAGTGGGTATCAGTGCTATTGGAGTAGAAGGGAAAAAATTCTGCATGAAAAGCTGATGTGGAACATGTAGAAGACGGGCACTAAGAACGTTGATGTGAGGTATTAAGAAATATCCAGTTGAAAATTATCTGCAACTGTTTTCCATGACAAATGCTAAAAATATTTTGTTCACAGCTTGTGGCAGGAGATGAAACTTGGCCTCACCACTGCGAACCAGAAACAAAATAAGAAAATATGATGTGGAAGCACAGTGGATCTCTTCAGCCCTACAAATTCAGAATCCATGAATTTGCTGGAAAGATTTTTTGATAGCAATTTTTGGAATGAAGAGGAACCACTACTTAATGATGGTAATGCCGAATTCAAAAGTGGTCTAAAAACTATGATAAAGCATAATTTGTTTTGCTCTCATACCGCGTTTAAAAGATCAATAAAGTGGACTGAAGTCAAACGGAATTATGCAAAAAACTGAAAAAATAATTTTAGTTATTTATCTTGTATAAGAACATCTCTCCGGCTATTGAAATAAATGAGATCGGGATTCATCATTCAGATCGAAAAAAAAAAGATTTTAAAAGATAGAAAAATGATCAAGTGATTTTTTGTCTACAGTAAAATGAAGCTTTCATTTGTAAAAACTTCTAACACGCAATTCTGAATTAAATATATATTTTGATCCCTTTTCATTTTATTAATATTTTTTTATTTAACTTTTATTTGTAAAATTTGGGCCATTTATAATGAGTACAGCCTCATCTTTTTTAAATGCCACAGTTCGAAAGTAAGTTTAGATTAAATCACAAAGCTTCATTACTTTACCCGCTTGATGCCGTATGTGCTAAAATTATCCCATGCTTTACATAGAATTAAGGATAGTACTGCAGTTAAATATTATATTTTGTTTTCAACTTTGTAAGGATCTCCAACTAACTCCAGTTAGAAACATCTAGCAATCGCATTTCTTAGCACCTGGAACTAAATATATACTTAATAGTAAGTAATTTAAAGAATTTGTTTCCAGAGAATACCTGTAAATACCCATCTGGAAATTTTCTTTATCATTAATTACTTGGAGTTCTTTTTAAAAAATTCATGTAGTCTCCATTAAAATGTTACAGACAAACAAGCTCATTTTTTTATTTCAACCATCAGTTAATACTAAATTTTAATCTACTATATATTAATCCGAAACGTATATTAATTAGCTTATTAATTCCATTAATCTATTAACACCATGTCTTCCTCAAGTATACCTACCTTTTCCTAGGAATAAATATTCAACAAATATTGTTAGCAAATACAAATGAAAAGTTTATAATAATA
>KK112709.1:66502-136569 GCA_000611955.2 Stegodyphus mimosarum | reverse complement strand
ATAATTTAATAAATATAAGTAAAAATAAAACTTTTAGGCTGATGTTAAAGAAATAGACGAGTCCTCCTCTGTCCATTTCTGTCTTTTTATGTTTCAAACCTTACTAATATTAAAATATTTATTTTTGATTTCATACTAAACGTGCATTAAACTTTTCAAAAACAAAATTTGTATTTTATAAGTTCACAGATGGTGAAGACATATCTAACAAACATTTAAAACAAATATTTTTTTAAAAATTAAATATAGTTTTCCTTTTATTTTTTTTTTACAAATAATAGTAATAATAATAAAAAGATTTACTCTAAGTACGCGTTCCTATCAGTATTACTGTAGTATATGAAAACGGTTACAAATTATTTTCTTTTCTTATTTCCTTTATTAAGTATTCCCAAAATAATTTATATTTCCTTTTACTTTTTAATCTCTTAAATAACTGTCTACTTTAAAAAAAACATATGTTTCCCAACCATCGAAATTTTCTCCAGCCTTCAATTAATAACGGTTGTTCTAAAATGTATATCTGCTGCTCACGTTTTTATGATAAATTGCAGTTTTTCTAATGATGGAGTGAACTATAGTATTTTAATTACTCTAAAAATCGAAGTATTCCAAAGAATCAGCTTATTATTAATCGCAAGGAAAAAACTGCTTCATTTCTTAATCTCTTAAGTCATAATGTATTTTTAATTCATACACTCGCGCATGGTTTCTTTTTTTAGCATCATTTTTTATGTTGCACAGTGAAGGAAAAAGTAGAACTTCGGGGAAACGCACTGGTTGTCTAGATAAAACGAGATATCTGAATAACTAAATAAATTAAGATAAAATTATTGAAATTACATTTTTCAGAGAATAGTGATTTCCTATAAATAAATTTAATCAGCATATGCTTATTCAACAATGCTTCTCGAAAGTAGTTTTTAATAATACCAAAAAATGTATATTCTATAAAAGTTATACACAGCATGATGACAAGATCGGGCTATTACACACAGATATATATAAAATTTTGATACTGCGACTGCAATAAAAAAGGAAGATTCACAACTTGATGTTATAGCAGTCCCATATACAAAATGTGGACCGTTTTTGAGTTTTGAGGAATACGTACACACGTACGTACAGCCGCCACAAAAAAAATCCATTTTAAATCCATTTTACAATTTTTTTCGTAAAAAAGGAATACTTTATTCTGTTCGTACACTCAAAAACACTCAAAAAATTGTCCTAATGGATTCGAGAGCGACCAAAATCCCCATTTCCGTTGAAATATGATCCCCGAAAGTTTTCGCGATTACCATACTTCCTTTACATTAAAGTAAAAAAATCAGCCGTTAAAAATTAAAAAGATTTTTTGAGTCAGTTTTTAAAATTCTCTTTAAGATCTTCTTCAAAAAGTTCGTAACAATAAAATATATTACAAAATAATTCTTGTAATATATTTTGTAATATATTTTATATCTTTTTTCATTTTTTAACTTCAGCAACACTAATCACTCATATTACTATGAAATCCTAATTACCTTAATTAAAATGCCAACTTTTAATTTTGAAACTTTTGTGCATATCAGTAGCATGATAATGTAAACAGCACAGAATTTTAAGAAACTATAAATTTGTTAAAAAGTAGTTTTAAGTAAACTTTTTATTGCAGATATGGCCATTTATAAGCGTTGTATTTTCGTATCGTAATAACACGATGCTACGTTTGATTTATTGGTCTAAAAAGTCTGAATCATTCTAATCTGTTACAGTACAGGGTTGGGTTATTCAATTATGGCAAAGAACACGAGGGCTATCTGCCTAAAGGAAGGGATGTTTTCGTGGAGGACTTTCTAAGGGAAACTGGCTCGTATACACGTTACATATGGGGAAAACCACGAAAACGCCCATGCAGCCAGCCCGTTCGCGGGATTCGAACTTCGGACCGAACTACCAGTGTTCAGCGTCTTTACCGCTCGGCCGTTGGTGAGCCAAAAGCAGTACAGAAGCATATACTACTGTAGTATATGGCTTCTATACTGATGTATATAATAAATAGGGCAGTCTGTTATGAAACAGTATTTCGCTAATTTGGGAAAAGTATTGGATTTGATAACATCTGAGTAGGATTTAGTAACATTCCCTGTTGCTTTTTACCTTTTAGCTAAAGCAGAGTGTCTTCATTTTCAGTATGAATGGTCATACAGATCTCCAGACATGTCTTTTTTTTTATTATGGGTTTGCATAAAGGCACTGGCATAGTGAAATGCAAATTTAAAAAAAAATTAGTGACTCTGGATCATTCTTTATACAAAAATTGAAGTTTCATACTGATATTGATGTACTTAGAACGATGGAAAACAAAGTTTGCCTGAAGAACAGCTTTCAGCAATTCTGCAAGTTTACCTTCGTTAAAATTTGTTTTTTCAGCCACAGAACAAAACTCTTGCGTGAAAATAATGCTACCAGCCTTCAGTTCAGACATTTGACAGTTCGCCGCTCAAGGTACTAAGTGTATTGTCATTGATGAAAACATAAAAAGGCCAAAACGATCTCATCACAACTTAGCTATTCCGATCAAATATTACTTCAGATTAGATTTCGTAGCTATAATATTAATATTATAGCTACGAAATCTGTGATTTGAGTCAAAATTTGTGAATTCCTTTTAGTCAAATTTTTTATTTTATTTCTGTAGCATCTCTCAACTTCATATTACATTTCATAAATTACATATTATTAAAGCAACCTCAGAGGAACGAAAACAAATAAAATTAAACAAAATTGCCTGCGTAACCCCCCTCCCTGTCCTCTGTTCGAACTTCTAAATATCCTTAATAGACACGTCGCCATACTTCGGAAAGATTCGTTGAATGAAAAGCCGTAGATAAAAGATGACAGGACGGATGACAGCGTTTTAGTAGCGACAAGTGAAGTGAAGAGGCTTAATTCCTCGTTAATCAACTCCCCCTCACGGCAGCGTCCGGAATTATTTGCATTCCGAGCCCTTCGGCCATTAATTAGAATCGAAGTCACGTGAGTTAACGAGCCATTTGGCGCGAGGGAATGGATCGTTTGGGGCTATTCCAGGCACGACGTATTTGAGCAAAGGTGGACGACGTTCGAGAAACTGAGATATGAAATGTGGATGTCCAGGTGATTATCGAATGATTTCGGCATAAATGCAATGATTGCTGCATAGCATCTATACTCAAAAAGAGAAAGACAAAAATCACGTTAACATTAAGTTATCTCTAAGAGACTAAATTGATTAACTTGCTCCACTAAATGTCAAGCTGTTGAATCGGAACGTTCTCTGCTAAGTAAATAGTAATAATAATAATTTCCAGTAGATTAGAGATAGAAACTAGGCAGCCATAATAAAATTATCAACAGAATCCAAAACTGAAAAAGAAGAAAGTCTGTGCGTTTAGTTGTCCTCTTATAACTCAGTCACTACTACAACTACCATCACCCAACTTTCTACAGTTCTTTTCTGTGCCCTGGAGAAGGTCGGCGTCCACATTTCTTTTCAAAAATGAATAGCTAAAATCAGAAATATTAATTAAAAACTCGGAAAAACGATAATTTTCGACCTCATTTTTCCGAGTGCCAACAGTCTCGCAAGCTGGAGAGGAAAATCTTTATTTCGAGAAGTGTTGCCACTGCTCGCTTTCAAATTGTAGAGTTTGTTAATAAAAAACTTCGAAGTTTTACAATGAAATAAAAATAGCATTGCTAAACATTAAATACATTATTCCCGATTCCAAAAATTCGTGGGAAGCCATTTCAACAGTCTCCATCTTCGTACAACTTTAATCAGCCGAGATATTAATTAAAAACTCTGAAAACTATAATTATCGCACTCATTTTTCCGAGTGGCAACAGTTCTCGCGGGTTGGAGATAAAAATGCTTCATTTCGAAATGTGTTGCAACTGCTCGCTTTCAAATCGTAGAGTTTTTTCATAAAAAATTTGTAAGTTTTACAAAATCTATATATATAAAGAAGAATGCCTGTTCGTGCGTTTGTTTGTTTGTTTGCGTCATTGATTTCTGATAAATCAGGATAAATGTTTTGTCCCATTTACTAGACTAAAATTGAATATAAGTGAAATATTGGATGGAACTTGAGTTTTACTACCATTTGATTAGAAAGACGAAAATAATTAAAAACTGGCTGTCATTGTTGCTGATATAATGAGAGAGAATTAGTTTATTTTCTATCGACATTTTTTATTTGGTTTCCATAGCACATCAATCTGAAAAATGTATGACTATGAATCTTATTATTTTCATCATTATTACCGAAGGATTTCAGTGGTATCGTTCTCTCTATTGTTAGATGCATGACTCTCGATCTAACTTAACTGGCATCGGGTGTTTCCGCTAATATTTAATACTTAAAATGGCAAAAGAAAACAACATCTATTCTTTCTCTGTGTACAAAATCCTTAGCTTAAAATCGTCCGTCATGGGATAATCTTGCTTTCATAAAAATAAAGGGAAAATAAATAATGGCAACCGCAAATCAATAATAATTGAACAAAATCTCTACTTAAAACACTGCATTTATATATGTTTTTCAAACTGTAATAATATACCCTTTATCAGTGCAAAAAAAAGAGCCAGTGTAATTCTTGAACTATTCGTTACTATTATGTAATGTAAAAAAATTAAAAATGAAGAAGTAATGCAAAAAATAGAAGTAATGTAAAAAATACTTGATGGTTTTAAATATATATATTTTGACCTTATAGGCATAAAAGTCTGTTTAAAAATATTTTCTTGTGCCAAAATTTTCGTTACGCGTGTCTACCTTAGCTCTTAACGATTAGATAAAAATGCTAAAAGTATTCCAGATGATAAAGTTGACTTTCAACAGTTACTAATTTGCAAATTACCATATTATGGTCAAACTTCAAATGTAATTTCGAATAGTTTATATTACTACTTTTATTCTTATTTTTAGTGAATTCATTTTCTGAAAATATGATGACAGCAGACACACAGAAATAATAATCTCCCTTTTTTAAGGATACAGAATGCGTTTCTTTTTCTTCTTCCTTAATTCATAGTAGTAAAATGCATCGTTAGTACTTTCAAAAAATGTATTAAATTAAGCAATTTAATTATGTAAACTCTTATAAACCAAAAGGCTAATTAGGATTCAATAAAATTTACTAATATTCCAAAATGAATAATAAAATTCAGATAACACACATATATATATAAAGGATATAACATATATATCAAAGGATCTATCTATCCGTGTGAAAGATAACTGCTCATGCTCGCACTCGCCAGCCTTTTTCCTGCTATGTTCTACACAAAACCGTAGCTCTAGCTTAAGATAAATTTTTACCTAAATTTTCTTTCCACATGAACGAATAATTTTTGCTTCCAGAATGATAACCCCTCGACCAAATCACATCGGTTTAAATGATTATTCTCGCTAAATTTTCGCCCATCAAAGTGCTCTCCCAATGATCTCCCAGCTCGTCGCTCGCTTTGCACTGAGTTTAAAATCTAATGGAGTTAGAAATGATCATCTCTTTCTCTGAACTTATACTGGCATTCGTTTTTTATAACCGAACGCTGTCTTATTAAATATGTCCATAATTATTATTTAACGTTTTAACTGATTCTCCCGGCTGATAATTATTAAAAAAAACTCCTTGTTTTTCTAAGTATATGGAGCTCTGTAGTTGAAACAATTCTAAGACTATAAGGTATTTCTCCCGCCTTCTTCGCATAACTTCCTGGTGTAGTGGTCTGCATGCTCGACTCGTAACCGAGAGGTCCGTGGTTCGATTCCCGGCGAAGGCGTTACTTATTGTTCCCCTCTCCTGCTTCGTAATAACCTAATGTCTCTACAAGTGGCGCCCGAACTAAAAGGTGGTGGATGATGATTCTCCACACCGGGATTTGGCGATTGGGTCCCCAAAACCACAGTCGCCCTTTAAAAGGGGGAGTATATAAGGTATTTCTCCCGCCTTCTTCGCATGCCTTCGTGGTATAGTGGTCTGCATGCTCGACGCGTAACCGAGAGGTCCGTGGTTCGATTCCCGGCGAAGGCGTTGCTTATTGTTCCCCTCTCCTGCTTCGTAATAACCTGATGTCTCTACAAGACGAGCACCTAAGATTTCACACGATTTTTATTTTGTGTTAAAAGTAATCGTATGGTCGCCTTATAGACGATGACTATGGGTGATCGTTATCGATTTGCAGAATGGTTTTGCTCTGTTGCTGGAAATAATAATAATAATAATAATAATAATAATAATAATTTCATCCTCAAGCAGCGTCAGCAGATTGTCCGTTGTGAATTTGGGAGTTTCGGATAACCAATTACTTTAAATTTTTGTAATATTCACCATATCTCATGGATATATAAGTCTTTTGACATTTTTTAGCTTAAATCTAAATGAAAATAAGAGTTTGAAAGTACGCTTAAAAAACCTCTAATAAGAATAGGATGGACGAGATGACCGAGAAAAAGCATTAAATAAGTCTTTCTCAATTTGAAATTGACTGTGAGAGAGAGAAAAAAAGAGACAATTCAGATAAATGTATCTATGTCAGTGGTTGCCAAATGTATTAAAAATATGAGATATATCAATCCTTCGACTTACCTAATATGTAATTTACGTAAATTAACAGTTTAGTAAAAGCGGTAACAGTCAAACTGGAACTGCTGAGCTGATACAAGTGATACAGCAACCCTGGAAGATGTTATGTGCAGTCGCCAGAGCAATTAGAGCTGGAAGTGGATAACATTGACGTTAACGAGCTTTTTTGAGTCACGATGAAGAGTTTACTAATGATGGCTTTATTCAGTTGGAGGTACCCCGAAGTTCTCAGGAAAATACTTTACACCTATTGAAATGTCAATCCAGATGCTAAGAAATTAACAACAAAGCGACTAGTCAAGGCTTTTGTTCTCACAGACATGGTGCTAGCAAAACCAGAACCGATGGACCCGAACACAGAATGGTTCGAGGAAGTTAGCAGTCCTATCCATTTCGATATTTCTAGCTACCAGACATTTTTCAATAACAAAATGTACGTGATAACAAAATACACAATCTATTCTGGGCATGTTTATGAGATAGTGCTCAGAACAAAATCAAGATGACCACTCAAAGGGCCGAGACCACACTCAGCCTTTAATATGGAAAGGGGCAGAATTACCCAGAAAACAGCACCTATCATTACGACCATCCACATATAACAAGATTAGTTGCCATAAGTATTTTTTTTAATTTGAAAAATGTTATTTCAGTTTCATTTTATATCGCTTTACGTATTTTTCTTACTTTTATATCCAAGTAAATACTGTTGCATGATATTTTATCTATTAATAATGTACGTATAATAATAATACAATGCGGTTCCTTACAAAGTTACACTTAAGCAATGTTTTTCGACTTACGTAAAATCCAAGTTACGTAAAGATTGACTAGTGCATGACTTAGGTATTACTGAAGATTAAAATTTTACGTTATTGAGTAAGCTACCTACCCTACTTGAAGTTTTTCTCTAAATTTATATATTCTTATAAATTAGACGTGCAATATGCAAATATGCGTAACCTTTATACGAGAAGCGAATTATAACAGTATACCTACTTCCAGCAAAACTTAAAATGCATGCTTAAATGATCTATCAACAACATGTGCATTCTATTAGAATAATAGATATTCTGAATATGTAGCAAACGTAACTAATGAGAAGGTAAGCAATCCTTCTTCTTTCCATATTTTTTAAAATTATGCTGAGTATTACGCCACTCATTTTCAAACGAAGCTTTTAAAATGCTCATATGGAAGAGGAAAATGTGCTATATATATATATATATAAGTATTATGTATATTTATACTCCATATAAAATGCTCATGTGGAGTTAATGTTTTCCCCGTAAAATAATTGTATATTGGTAAACCGAGATACGAAAACAAGGGAGAAAATAGTCACATTGCTCGAAGCACAATTCGAATAAAAATTAATTTATTGCTTTATTCATTTGTTTAAGCATAAGGAAATAGATTTTGCACGCGAAGCAGAAGAAACGAATTGCATTGAACTTTTGTTCCTGAAGAAGGATTATATGCTTACTAACACGTGAACAGTTTTTCCAGCTCATTATGGATAATTTCAGCACACCTAAGTAGTTTCAAGGCAGTATTTTAATGTGGATTTATACACCATTCGACTTTGATTTACTGTCTTTAAACTTGCTACACCATTTATATAATTTAGTCGATAAAGAGAAATTACACTGAACTTCTACACACACTAGCCAATGAGTTAGAAGCCCAAGATCAATATTTTATTGGACCTCCTTTTGCACGGATAACTGCTCTGATTCGTTTGGGCATCGTGTCTACATGCTTCTGGAGTGCATTTACGTCCAGAGAATACCTTTTTAGATCTTATAAATTAGATCAAAGAGGAGAACGCCGTCGGATGCGTCTTTCCAACATATCTCACACATTTTCTATGGGGTTAAGCTACGGACTGTGCTGTGGCCAAGGAAGGTGTTGGAAGTCAGGCTGATGTTCAGCGAACAATTTTGAACACTTCTGGGATGATATATAGTTGTATTATCGTCCACGAAGTATCCGTTGTCATCAGAGTAAAAATGCAACATTACAGGGTGCACTTGATCTGCCAGTACATCTAGGTATATCATGGCTGTTTGCTTACCTTCGAGGAACACCAGGGCACCACTTCCATGCCAGCAAAACATGCTGCGTGTCATTATACTCCCACCAAACCCTTGCACACTGTGAGTAAGGCAGGATGAATTCATGGCTTCATGGGGTTCTCGCCAAATTCGAGGTCTTCCAATAGTGCAAATTAAGGCGTAGTCATCCGACCACATTACTCGTTTCAAAGCCTCAGATGTCCAGTGTCATCTTTTCCGACACCACTGCAAACGAATTCTTGCGTGTCGGGCAGAAATGAGTGGTTTTCTCACAGGCACGCGACTATGCATTGTTGTTCTCTGCGCATGGTTCAAGTTGAAATCTGTTAGGGAGAGCCTTATTTGACGATATCTGTCAGTTGAAGCACAGTGAAAAAAGCCTGTCAAGCTTGTTCTGTCGGTTCTGACAGACTGTTCTGCCGTACAATTCGGTGGAGACGACGCCGATAACTCTCTTGGAAACCTGTACTCGAACCAAAAGTCTTCTAGAGAAGGACCTGTGGAGTCTGATTCAAACTTTTAAAAACCTTTGATATGGATGCTTTCGAGAAACCAGTGAGATTTGCTGTCTTCGAAATCGAGGCTTCTGCTAAACGGGCACCAACAATAAGCCCTTTTTCAAATGGTGAAAAATGTGTCATTTCCCCCATTTTACTTCATTCATCGTGAAAAGCACTCTTACACCTTCCTTATACTAAACATTCTAACCAAGGGTAATGCATGTGATAAACAAAATTTGCGTACTTCATTTTTAAAATTGAAATCTCAAAGGTTTCTAATTCATTGGCAGTGTGTGTATCAAAAATATTCCAACTTTGCTGAGAAACATTAGTTCTTTTAAACGGCGTCAAAAATGCTCAAGACAATATTTATATCTTTGAAATATTTTTTTAAATACTTCACCATTTCATATAATTTACATATTGTATTACATACGTACTATATTATACGTACGTATTATATTACGTATAGTTTTTAACTATAGAGTCTCACGGCTGCATATATCTTCTTCAATGTAACAGCTGCAAGGATTATATATTTTTATTAAATTTAAAGCTTACAAAGTCTGGTAAAAATTTCTAAGGCTTCGTATTTGATGACTCTAATACTCTTCATTACGTTAAAGTTTATAATACAAAAGCGTGCAACATTATGCATCTTGATTTACATTGTTCTAGCGGTAGTCTAACAAGTAATACCGTTGAATGCAACAGAATGGAGTTCAGATCACGGCGAACAGGCTGGTTGCGTGGGCATTTCATTATTCTACCCATGTGTAATAGGAGTCGACACAGGTTTCCTTAGAAGGACGTTCATGAAGCCATACGTCCCATTAGGTAAATAGCCCTGATATGTATTGCTATATTTTATTTAAAAAATAAACGATACATAAACAGAAAGTTTTAGGAATTATGGAAGAAGAAAATTTCTTTTATTTTTTTTTAGTTTGACGCATGAAATAATGTAAAATCCAAAAATTTCCTTAGTAAATTATATGTATGAAATATCTGGAGTGTAGCTGCTAAGAAATAAAAATTCTACGGATTGTGAACAAAGCATTAATTAAAACTGATGCATAAAATAGCCTCAAATTACAATTTACTTCGCTAAATTATAAGCATGAACAATTTAGAGTGAAGTTGCTATCGATTTGTAAAGCGTATTTGTGACACATTACCATTCATCGGCAAAGTAAGAAAAACGAAGAAGTAATTTTTGATCTGTCTACGAAAATCGAAAGTTGAGTTCACTAATTTCCTTTAATTTTTATAATCCACAATAACTAGTTCTTGTATAGTTTGAAGACAGATTTACTTTAGAATATAACATTTTATGGAAGAAAACGTTGATATCCTTTAAGAGAAACATTCAGCTACATTCAGAATTTGCTTATCACGGTAAATCAGTTTTTTTTATTTCCTTTAATAAGACTATTATTACGATTTCATACGAATATAAACTATTTTTCATGAATGAAGCGACCTATAAAAGACCTCTCAACGCTAAGATTTCTTATGTGCTTAAGAAGCGAAGGCAGGAACAGCTTGCAAAAAGTGTTTTTTGTGACTTTATCGCAGGTAAAGCAAGTCCGATTGAGTTTCCTTTTAAAAATCCTTCACGAAGACTTCATTCTCAACTGAGCAATCCCCGAGTGTGTGCTTAATTAATTGTACGTCTATGTGTCTAAGCACTAAAATGCTTTTTGAAAATATCTCCGTTTTCAAAATAAATAAATAAGAACTAAACATGAATATATATGCCACTTTTATTGATATAAAACGAGCGAGTTTCTCATTAAAGATACATTTCGGGATTTTGGAACTCACAGAGTGAGTATATTAAGCATCATCATTTTTTATGTTATGTACACACGCAACAGATAAAAAAGGACTTCCACGTGAGAAAATGGTATATATAAATCTGTATACAAAGGAGATATTCTCGCAGAGTACCTCTCTAAAGATATTGCTGTCATAACTGGGCGACAACGAGCAATAACGTAGCAGCTTCTGAGAGCTCCCCCTATAAATCGACAATCTAGAAATAACGGTGCCGAGAAGAACATAGGGGGAGGAAGGGGGTCAAAAAGAGAGAGAGAAGGGGGACCGTTATGCATTCCCTGCGGGAAGCAGAGTAGGGAATATTTAGTCTCCGTGCCTCCCGTCGACAAGTGCGCCTATCGCGGCAGGACGGAGGGTCCGGGAGTCGGAAAGCTCGAGAAGCTATCCTCATGGTGTTATTTGATGCCGGGAGGCAGCGGCAGGTTGCTAGGCGTTGGCAAAGATCGCTGTTTTTGGCGAACAGATGTAAATGATATTGCATTGTTAATTGGATAAAAACTCTCGAATAAAAAACTTGCGCCAAAAAATGTATAACGGAAAACAGTAACACATTTCGCATAAACATTTATGTACAGTTATACAGGTACACGGATGTTCTAAATGACTGACTACTGTTAAATGACTATATTTTTTATATTTAGGAATACGGATATACATAAAATAAAGGAAAGTTTCCCAAATTTTACATGTAAGTATTCTATTTCGTAGCCCCTACCTTTTTCGCAGCTGAATATGCTGACAACTACACCACAAAAACATACATGATCTTACATTATTATTTCCTTTAAATGCACGAACAACATCAAGATGATAATCAAATTCTTGCCGTTTTTTTCTAGTGTTTCCTTCATTTCTCTACCAACATCAAAAACAACGTATTTTTTTAACGTAACATCATTTTGTGTTTCACCAAACTTTTTTCCTTTGTTTTCTTACAGCATGTCATTTTATTTTATCACATTAAGATTTGCAGGGATGAATTTTCGTTAACAGAGTATATACGTATTAGAAATGTGTGAAGAATTGTGAATTTGGATACATTTTATTCGAATATTGGCATGAAGACCAATTTATTAAAGTGCGTCCAAAGAAAAAAAGTCTCATGACTTTAAGATACAGATATAAAAAGTCATATCATGCGGTCTACTGCGACAGATCTAATACGCTATGTTAAGACAGCAAGGAATTCTATAACAAAAGTTTGATAACATTCTAAAATTATTTATGTATATATAAAATAAATGTATTCCTAATAATTAAAGTAATTCGATCGTTTGAAATAAGGTCAGTCATTCTAAATAAATCTATAATTCTGAGAAACAGAAACCAAGTACTTCGTTGTAGGATCAATATGGGCTATACAGGAGAAGGATAATTACGCTACAATTAACCTCATAAATAAATTAAAATAAATAATTACAAAATCAGAGCTAAAGAATAAATCTGTTATCATCAAAATAGAAATGCAGGAACAAATTTATGCCAGTACTATAAATAAGGAATAAATTTCACATGGGTGCAAAAAACAAAGAGAAATCTGTGTCAATGATATTCAAAAACTGTATAAATTGTATAACTGTCAAGAAGTTGCATAAAATAAAAAGCAATATGTAGGCTTGAGGTTGGATAAAATTCGGCTAAGATGTAAATAAATTATCTCCAAATATTATCAAATAGTTCACGTAGTGTTCAGGTTAAGGTACAAGTGCAGATATTACACACAGGTACAGGTATTATATGTGTCAAAGCTAACTTTAAAAAAAATTTGATCTTTCTTAAATTTGATAAAAGACCTACAGCTCAACAAGTAATTTCAAGACTCTTATGTCGCAAGAAACAGATGTTTCAAAACAAATTATACTGAAGATTTCATAGTAATTTCTACATAATAAAATTAACTACTTATACCTTATCTGAGGTCATCTCAAAAAGAGATAAGAATAAATTTTCTCAAGGAAGTCTTAGTAACAAAGCGGTTATTCAAATGAAAAGGTACTGAAAATGCACAGTTGTCACATTTCGTGACGTGGAAATTCAGATTATACTATTTCATTATTCATGTATGCAACGAGTGTTGTGAGCAGCTTTTAAGTGAGCAGCATTGTTAGTTTGGAGCAAAATAAATTTAGTATATTCTTATTAGAAAATAGAAAACCAGATTTAATAAAGCTTATTATGTTGCTGGAAACAAACAATCGTGAACAAAGAAAAGACTTAACTGGTTTTATGGGGAAAATATATAAAATTTACGATATAAAACGTGACGTACGCCCCTTTTGACGGAAAAACCAATTTACAAAGATGATGCATGGCCCGTATGCAGCTCATTGGAAATTACTGATAACCAGAATGTGACTTAACTTTGAGCAATCAACGAATAACATCTCCCTTACAGAGCCTGGACTTATTGCACAGTAACTTCTTGTTTACCTCAATGGTAAATTCATCCTTAGGTAGCTGATCAACTCAAGGCACAGATAGTTGTATGTACGTGTGTGTGTGCGTGTGCGTGTGTGTGTGCGTGTGTGTGAGAGAGAGAGAGAGAGATAACAAAATACGACAGCTGCTTTAAAAAAATAATTGGCGACCTCAAAATTAACATTTTAGATTTGGTGCTGTCCCCTAAATTTATCTGTTCTCCCAAATTCAAGATATTTCTATGTTATATAACGCTACTTGGAAAGGGAAACTATAACTAAAATTAGCCAATTACAGATTAGTTGTACTCATACATCAGATTTAGTATAAATACTCTTGGCATAATAGTCATTATTCTTTCCTTCCCTAACTGCTGCTCTGCCGAAAACGCGCTGCTTCGCTTTTCAAATGCCAATGCCATTTCTTTAAAAAAATGTACATAGAAATTTGTTACCATATTTAATTGTAATTGAATTTATCATATTTAATTGTAATTGAATTGTAATCAATTTTGTTATCGTCTCTACGCTTTCAACACCCGCCATGACGACTGCAAGCTGATTCCTCCTACGCATTAAATCATCACATATATATATATATAAAATATAAAGACTTATGTAAAGAAAAAATCCACTGATTGCCTTTGCCTTTATGGAGAATAGTTTACAATATCCTGATATCAAAAAAGGTTTTACAACTTTATATCTTTTCACTTGAATGACCTCCACAGAATCAAAGTCGAAGATTTATATGCTTTTTCAACGAAAAATCCTATGCAATTACAGTTTGATCCTCGAAGTTTATTGATGTACAGTCTTGAATTCAATATCTTTCGATTACATTGCTAGAAAGAGGCAATTTTGCGAACAATTGTTTAATAACTCGGCGAGATCATCTTATGTCCATTACTATAACTAGTATTTTTTAACTAACTATATTTTTCACATACAAGACATACATTATTTTAATTCTAAATTTAGATTACAATTTTATGATGATTTTATCCATATACAGTCTATGAAATAGATAAAAATTACAGTACCAAAATAATATAAAATAAAAAGAAACTATTGATTTTTCGGCTATGTAGCTTATTTTATCTAAATTTAATGCCAAATTTCTGAGCCCTCTCAAAATAGTCCACATAAACTCATATTTTATTAGACTGATTTAGATGATATAAAAAAACTTAGACCTAAACTTAATGCACTGACATACTGAAAAATGCAATTCTTTTTAATCTAGTGTTCTAAATTGATTAAAATGAATGCAGAGGGAGTATTGCTAATGTAAGTCAAAACCCACATTCCTAATATTATAATTCATTAATCCTTTTTTGTTTCTCCCAAATTTTGCAGTTTATGACATTAGACCTGCTCTGTCTTGAAATTGTCTTCATTTTGGGAAAATTAAAATCATTATTTAACGAAATTTTAAAGAAAACATTCCCAATCGTTTTTTAACATCTAAAACGTTAAGATAAATTATTTCGAAATATAAAACTAAAAGGAAATATGCTTGTCGTAACATAAGAATTAACAACAGACATACAGTATTATAGATATTTGTTCATATAATTATTTTTTAAATTCTATGACGTCCTTTTTAATATTAAGTGAAAAATATTCGGCTAGCGAAATAATCTGCATCTTGAATAATTAAAGAGCTGAATGAAACATTTCCTGCGTGACAAACGCCTTTTCTATGTAACATGAATAAATGACTTTAAAGAGACCTGAATTTCACTCATTGTTTATTTATGTAAGGAACATAATTGTTATACATTTTATATGCAAGCAATATATTTAGCTCAACCATCATACATCTGATAAACCTAGTTATGTACTTTTATGTGAAGTTAACTACCTAAATTGTAAATAGCGAAGCAGTGTGTGTGATTTTTACTGAAATCAGAATATGTAAATGCAGCGTATATTTAATTTATTTCCATTTAAAACAAATTTAATTCCATATACGTATCCCTTATGACAGCAAAAAGCATCCATATTGAATATTCGTACTGTCTAGCATATTAAATAAGCATCTGTACTGAACAGCATCTCCCCGAGAACTCCAACTCCACGAAAAAACAAAAGCGTCTACAACCATCGGGGTGATCGTCTTTAAAAAAGCTTCATTGTAATTTTATTTAAAAAAAATTTAGTTGGGTTTGCCTTTTTTTAAAGTACAATTATTACTAACTTAAACTTTTAAATGTGATCCAGTGAATCATTAATATAGCTATACAGCATACAAACATCACTTTCTATTTCTTTTCTTTATTAACGAATGGCTTTGTGTTACTATTATCAGTTCAATATGTTGAACATACAGATGGAGGACAAAATAATACGAACACCTGTGAAATAATGGAAAATCTTTATTAATAGGGGGTTGGACCATCCTTTGACTGAAGTACAGATTGAATGCGATGTGGGATAGATGCATAAAGGTCATGGACAATATTTAATGGAATATTAAGCCATTCCTCCTGCAGTGCGGTCTCTAATTCCGGAAGTCCGAATGGAAGTAGAAATCGGGAACGAAGTTTGGACTCCAAATATGCCCATAAATGTTCAATAATATTCAAGTCCGGAGACTGAGGGGGCTAAACGAGATGTTTAATTGCATCGTCATGCTCTTCGAACCATTCTTGAATACACCTAGCAGTGTGGATACGGGCGTTGTCGTCTTGTAAAAGCGGTCGCTCCCCAGGGAATACAATCTGGACAAAAGGATTAACATGATCCCCTAGAATGCTTAGACTGTGATTGGATGTGATCCTCCTCTGCAGAATAACAAGTGGCCCAAGACCGCGCCAAGATATCGTCCCCATACCATAATGGCGCCCCCCCATGCTTCATAGTCGGCAAGAGGCATCCAGGATGGAACTCTTCTTGGGCGTTCTCCAGACATAAACGCGCCCGGTCGCCTGAAATAGGGTGAATGATGATTCATCTGCCCATATTACCTGTTGCAACTGCTATGGGGACCAGCCTTTGTAATATCTGCACCATTGACGTCGCTTGAAAGCATTAGTTGCTGTCACCATGGGTTTACGAATTGCCATTCTGCCATAAATGTTCGCAGCATGAAGTTCCCTTTTGACAGTTTTTGTTGAAACGGGGTCTTGGTGATGACTGCTCATTTCGGATGTTATCTCGGATAGCGATTGCTTGTGCTTTCGGGTTACTATGCGCTTCAAGACTCGTCTATCCCTATCAGCCAGCTTTGACTTTCGGCCACTGTTGTGCTTTGAAGACGTCGTCTTACCCTCTTTCGTGTACGCTGTACGACTGATACCGTACTCCTTGCACACCCCACAAGGTTTGCTGTTTCCGCAACCGATGTTCTACTTAAAAGCACTCCAACTATCATTCCTTTTTAGAACTCTTGACAGGTCTGACATTTCAACTTCTCACAGACAGTTCGATTGAAGCATGCAACGCAGGTGACTCCTGTTGAGAGACTAATACCTTCCTCTTCACTTCACTAGGTGGTAGACTTCTGTTGCAGGTGTCGCGGCTGTACTGCAGGTGTGAAATACGTCATACTTTTTCACAGGTGTTCGCGTTATTTTGTCCTATGTGTGTATATTCCGAGTATACGCAGAACCTTTCTTTAAAGTTTCATCGGTTAAGATAACTGCAGTTTAAAAGATAAAAACATTTCGGTTTCCTCTGCATTTGTTCGTGGACATACGCGTGTTGCTAGGAATGAAAGGGCCAGTTTCCTTGCAAACACTGAAACCAAGTCCCAAATCGACAATTTTGTCAACATCTCTAAATCCTTTTATAAGAAGGTCATGAATGAAGTGTTGTGAAGTCGTGGAATCAAGAATACATTAGTTCAAATACAGTGAACTTAATTAAAAGGTTCTTCCCGTCTATCAAAATTGTCATGTCATCATTGTTTTACAAATGATAAAAAAATGACCCAATTCCTTACTGGCCAAGGAAACTTTAAAAGTTCTCTGAGCAGATTTAAGTTAGATCCAGAGACTTTTCGTGATTGCAGCGTCGGTGGCGAGGAAAATGTTGAAAATGTGCTTCTTCTATGTTCCAAATGTGATAGTGAAAGAAAGATCTTGGAATTGGCACTCAATCATATTAATATTAACAGGCCTCCAGATTTTCGTCAATTTATATCCGAGAGTGCCTTTGATTATTTTTGACAATTTATTGTAAATTTCTGTAATTCTTCATAATTTTCTTTTAAATTTTTTCTTCACTGTTTACCATTTTGTAATGTGTTTCACACTTACCTCTGTAAGCCCAAGTGAAACTTTGTGGTATATGGGCAATTTGTTATGTTTTTGATATATGTAGCACCCTTGCACTATTAAAAGACAAGTATTCCAGCAGCGAAATAAAACTAGTCTTGATTATAATATTGAGAAAATTATTATTACCAATGATTCGATAATACTTTTTTGAAATAGAAGTTAATTAATTAACATACATTTTCGAAATAGAAATATAAATAATATTTTATTGCGTCATTACTTATAATTCGATTTTTACTGTAAGTTTTAAAAGATTCAACAAAAACTGCAGGTAATGCGTTTGCTAATTTCTTTTTCTTTTACGTAAAAATTACAGGAAAGGAACTGTTGCCGTTAATATTTTATAAAATTTATGGCTTAAGCAGACAGACAGTATGTTAGGCACTTGGCGCAAATGACATTTGCATACAAGCCGAGCCTCAGATTTAAAAAATCTAACAGTTGAACAACAAACTGGCGCATTTCCTCGACATCAATCAAAATCAACAGGGTGTCTGGAACGGTGGCACTCTTTTGTTTCAGTATCTTTTGTCCTCATTCTCTGCATCAGATTAATTAAGTCACGGTTATTCTGCTAGAAAAGAAGTCGAAAACGAATGAGGAGCTAAATCTGATAAGAACTGTTTTTCTTAAGTTTCTGGCAGTATCTGATACCATTTGAGAAACATCCGACGTCAACACTTCTTAATAAATGGGCGAAAAATTGGATGGTAAAGATCACTGTAACCTAGAGCTACTTTTACATCGGAAATAAAAAACAAGTAGGAAAAATAAAAGCAGTCTTGATGTTTTAACATATAATTCATAAATGTACATTAATATTGTCCTTTAAAATTAACGACTAATTATATAAGTACTACAACAAAGTTGGCTATTTTTAATGAAGAGTGCTAATTAACTGATTACATTTGAGCATGCGGAGGCTATTAACGGCAGCCTGTTATTTATACTGAGTTTGGTCTTTCTAGAAGGCTAGCCTGTGTTGATCTTCCTGGAAAGTTTCCACGCAATTTCTAAGCGACATTTCGAAGACAAAGTTAATCCATTTAAATGCATTTTTGTCAATTATGTATTCACCATTTTGTTAGGCAATATTTATTCATTTCTGATGAAGGAGAGGAAAATATTCTTACTTCCATAACTTCTCGAGTTTAACGTGAAAATTATTTAAAGGTTTTTTAATGTCAATAAAAAACTGACCGTTTAAAGAATTTGTTAGTTTTTTGCAATACGTAAAATCCTGAAGGTCAAATATATAGAATAAAGTGCAAAGGACAACATATCCCAACTAAAATTCAACGGTTTTAGACTGGAGGTTAAATAAACATAAAGCCCGGCACTACCTTGATGAGACATGACATACAGGTTATCCGCAATGGCCTCTAGACATTTTTCTAGATCGTTAACCCTTATTTCGTTCAGTTATGAGCAGACATTTTTATGCCGGTGGTCTAGAGCCACCGAAGTTGAGGATAATTGTACAAAAATAAGTTTCTTTATGAGCTTATTAAATCTGAACTCTTTTGCAGATATGCTGGATGAGGTAGGAAGTGTTATGCAAATGGAGATAGTTTAAGTAAAGGAGTCATGATTTTATTCCATTCCACGTTTAATAATTTAATCAGAATATAAGGTCACACTCATTTTAATGATAGTATTTATCTACTCACTGGGTAACTTTTCTGAACAGAGAAATTTTTATCCCATCTCTAACTAGAAGCCGATAGCACAAAAACTATTAAAAGAGTTGTATAAAAGCAACTAAATTGTTTAATACTTCAGCTTGAAGTTACACAACGAAACAAGATTAACAGAAATTAAAACTCCTGTCGCATGAGAATACAATAATACTTGTATTATTTACATATCAAATACTATGAATTTGGCTTCTATGCTGATGCCTCTTCTCACTTACTTCATATGATAGTTAATTCACCAACAATTAGCACATCACACCTGCAGGTAAACCAATCAGTATTACAACACTCCGATTCTAAGTTTCTACAGATCTTTCTTTAAACTTAAGATTTTCGTCTTAAACTCAATTAATTTGATAATTTCTGGAGCAATAGACTAAAAACCAAGAAAGGAGGAAAGATTCTCTACACGAAATAACGTGTTAATTAAAATCAATCTAAAAAGAAAGCAAATTAAAAGCATACCTTTTTAATGATGCCCTGATGTCTTAACATAAATGTTCTGACAACCTACTGAAGGTTTTCCAATTCAAACTTGATCTTCACGCATATGCTGGCATCTTTATACCGAGACACTGTTATGAAAGATTTTGCTTTTAACAAAGCAGCTTAGGTATCGATTCCACTTATACTGCAAAAGATACTTGTTCCGCTATAATTGCTCACGTTATAAAGACATCATACATTATTATCATCAGAGCTTTTAAAGGCAGGAAGACCAAAGCCGCAAGCTTTAAATTTTGTCAGCAGTCCTTTCTGCTCTACATTGTTCCAAGTATTAATCCTCAACAATATCAATTAACTGTAATTAACAAACCTAGCTATTTCAATTAATTGTGTTAATCAAATTAGGAAAAGGTCTACAGACATGCAAAACATTAGTGTATATAAACAAGTTAAATCAAAATGTTAAATATCTTGAAAATTAAATTTTCAGAATTACTCATGTCCTGATTCTTCATACAGCAGCATTTATTTCAGAACAAAAACCTTTTTTTTACTTTAAATATTACTTTAAATTCATTCATAAAATAATTAGGTTTTAGGGATTGTGTACATTTTCATAAACTTCTGTTGTTGATTCTGTTATCATTTGTGAGATGAAGTGCTGAAAAGCTTGCATATTTTCGTATCTTGATAGTATGTTGAAAGCGACTTATTTCTGGTTACCAACTGTATTAATCCGGGAGATTTATCTGCTGAGAGTTAAAAATTATTTTAATTGCTGAAATTTCGTTTCGCATTGTATTTCTAAGATTGTTGACAGTTAGTTTAGAACTCCGTTGTGTCAACTGCAAGCTTTATATGAGTTTCGTCAATGCAGTCACCATCATGTTATTATCCTGATTTCTGAGTTATGCGCAGCTCTAACACTCAGCGTGAGTGAATGCTAGCTACACAACCACAAACAGTAGCAATGAACGAAAGGGAAGGATATTATTATGAATTTTGTATATATGTAAATAATTTTAGTGAAATTATATATGTAAATTGCAGTATCTTTTGTACGAGTATAATATAACATAAAAGACTTTGTTTGTTTGAGAGTGCTTTGCATTGCCGAAAAAAGAGGGTAAAGTTCATTTAACATTGAAGTAATGGCGCCAAGTTCGCAATGGTTTTGGCGAATATTTTTTGCGGCCAAAATCAGAGAGAAATTCCCAGAAGTCGCCAAAGTTGGCGACATTTTGGTTCTATACCACTGTAACTGGTCCGATCTCTATGCAACTGTATCCGGCCCCATGAAACTGTAGCTGCTTATGCCTTTCGACAAATTCAAGACATCGAAGGTACTGGAAATTTCTCGGTGGACGGAGGAAATCTATATAAGACCGGAGAGAGAATCAGCTTAGTTTGGTTCATAATTAAGTTCAGAGTTTATGCCTGAGTACTGAGAGAACAATATGCGAGCTTATGCATTTGGGGCATTTTTTATATTGTTTTGTATTCAGCGTTCTTAGTAGTTTGATGTAGTAATACTGATTGTGGTCTGTCACAATGAGAAGAGCTGTACGAGTACTTTTGTGAAAAGTTCGAGAGCTTTGCTTTTGGGTAAATACATTTTATCAAGCTGTCATCGGTTCTGTGTGTATTCAATCATTACGAACCCACAAGCATGTAACAATATTTACTGTGTTCATTGGTAAAACGAGAGATTTTCCACTTCTAAGATTTGATTGAAAATTTTGTAATAATGAAAGGGTACGGATTTAACTACAGTGGAAGACACTGCATTTACGTAGAGTGGAACTATTACTTATATTGCAGAGTCTTATTAATGCACTTCGACAACTTTTTATAGATTGAATTATACCAAAGAAGACATTAAGTGGGTGTAAAGGCTCGTAACCTATTAGTCTACACCTTCATGTTACGGGGATATATGAAGATTGCAGTGCATTAAGATCACTTAGGAGATACTGCAATTCCTGTAAAAATATTTATCATGTATATCCAATATACCTGCGAATAAGTTGCCCCCTGTTTGACGCACGTCAGATGTACGTTGTGCAAACAGCAGCACAATTATATATCGCGGAATGCCTTCACATAACGACGCATTTGCACATAACGATCACTAGCACGATCTAAATTTCAAAATATGAAAGGGAAACAGTATCGTTTCATGTATTAAACAATAAAATTTTCTAATCAATATTCAAAAGTTAATAGCTATTTATGTACTATAACTGACTTTTCCTGCCAAACACTATATAATAATAACGAAGAGAATACCAGCATCTTGCTGTTTCTTGGAAAATTAAATGTTTGAGGATTTTATCAGTCGCATAGAAACAATCTTTTCTGTCAATAATAGATATTAACGCATTAGAAACTTGTAAGAAGAATAGTAATTTTTGTATTTTTATTTTACCTCAAATTAAAAATAGATTTTTTGTGATTTTGTTTTATTGCCTATTATTTTTTCATGTAATTCAGCAATTATTTCAATACCTGAAGTAGTAAATAGTAAAACAAAAGTTACTTTTGTGTTTTTCGGTAATTGAGATGTAAGCATGGTTTAAGGAACAGAAATATAGCCCCTGGCAAAACATTCTGATTTCTCTTCTGAATGTACTTAACTAGTAATAGTTCATTTAAAAAAATGAGTGAGAGAACTTGTACTTGAATTGAATTTAAATTTTCTTGTGATTCAAATGTTCGACTTAATGATGTAAGAAAACTATTTTTGTTAAAGAAACGAGAAGTCGCTGTGTAATTCCATATAAGAATACTGATCTTTGGCTAAAGTAAAAGAAAATTTTAAGATTTTAACTAGCTCTGTTAGACTTTAACGACGACTAGTTAGTATAGAATCAAGTTTGTGTTTCGTATTATATAATTTTAATTTAGTTTCATTATTATTTGATTTAAAATATTTCACATATAACCATTCAAGTGTACAGTGAGTGGAAGTTTCTTGCAAATTTTTAGCGAATACCTTAATGGAACAATTCCAAAATTAACAGAGAAATCTTAGAAATTAACTCTTTATCACGTTCTCCGAAATGTTACACTAATGCTCTACATGAATTTTTATTAAGTTCTAATTTCAACAGGTGTGTAAAAAGCGAAAAGAATTGGATATACTGCATAAAAATTCAATAATGAACTATTTTGATACTTGTAATGATTTCATATAAAATGAAAATTTTTCGAAAACTTCTTTGCCATTTTTATTCTTATGAAAACTTTGTGATTTCCCAAATTATAAATAATATTTTCGTTAATAATTCAAGTACTAAAATTTCAGTACAAAGCTGTGACAATTATGAATCAAAATACTTCAAAATGTAACTTCATCGTACCTCGCAAATTAATTAGGCCTTCATACAAGGATGTAATTAATGACCATGTAATCAGAAAAATGAAAGAACATCATAGTGTGTTTCCTCATATTTAATTATTAAGAAAGATTCTAATTCAAATCTTAAAAAAAAGATTCATTCAAAAAGTAGAATGAAATTTAGTGACTTATAGTACAACAAAGTAATCATATCAGGTTCTCAATGCGTCTGTATAATTAAAGTTCTCTTATTTTACAAAAAAAAATATAGTTTTGCGAAAGAAGATCAAAAATTAATACTCGGTACTTTTTTATCTGGGAGAGAGGGGTTGAGATGCTTTTAGCAGGCTACAGTTTGGCAGACAGCAATTCTGGTATCGCATTACAGGCTGGTTTTGCTAGCTGTCATCATGACGTTAAGTAGCATGAAACACAGTATAAAATATTGTTATTTGTTATATCATCTAAAACTGCAGTAGTATCGTCTAAAAATTCTGAGAAGCAAATATTTTAGTTTAAATAGAGAACTCCGACTAAAATTGAAAAAGAAAACTACATGATAATGATAGCCTGGGTTGCACAGCATCTTTAGATGATGTTCGATTCAGTTGAAGAAAATCAGTAATACTGAAAACGCGTACTGAAACTGGCGTATGATGTGTGTGGTTCTGATGATAAAAAATAATTAAGACATATCTAGTTTAGCTGCGTTTCAGCATTAAAGCCATATTTTGCTTTATCTATTAAACTATTTATGCACGAATAATGCCGGCTTCAATCCCATACCACGAATGTGCTTTCGTTTACATCCTTTTTTCTAAATTATTTTTTAATGCTTTGTGTTATGCTGAAAAAGATAAAATCTGAAATTCCATATGAAGAATATATCAGAATTATTTAGTAACTGTGCTCTGTAAATCTTTCCCAGAACTAACGTCATCAAATAATCCGCCGGAGATGCAGTATCGAAATTTGCAAGCTGTGAATTACACTAAAATCTTCCAAGATGTATCAGTTGTTTACAGCAGACAAAGAATCTACTGAAGTTGTCATGCGTGCATGACATTTATATCGGTCAGAACCAGGTAAACATTTAAAGAACTGCAGAAGATTTTCACTCTCATGCAACTCATTAAACTGGAGAGGTAACATGAATCACCACCTTTTCCATGATAACAATCCTGCGAGTAATTTTGTGAGTCGTTGAACTTACGAATCAGGGAGTAAACTAGCCGACCCCATCCTCGTCTTTCCCTTTCTGAATTCTTTCCTTTCAGTCTTGTGAAAATATAACTGCATGCAGACGTTTTCTGTCATCAAAGGATATTATCGCTTCAGCAATAGAGGACGTATGGTTGATTCAGTGTCATGAATTTGAAGCCTTTCCAACAGTTATATTGACACTGGTGGTATTCCATTGTAGCGCACAGGCATTACATTAGAACAGAAACTTATTGCAAGTTATGTGCAAGAAACGCCTATCGAACGACCAAGGAACAAGAACTAAGTACAATTAAACTGTCTGTTTGGTTATCTAATTATGATAATGCACTCAAGGACCATATCCTAACTGAAGAAATGCCTTAGTGAAGAACATTACGTCAAAATTGCTCACATTAACAACGATAGTGGGTAGTGATAGTAGATAGTCTTACGAAAATCTCATAAGACTATCTAGTTCAGCCAATCGGAATTGGGTGCGAAGGAAGTTCCGTGTTTCTGATCACTTCAGCACTTAGTGGACCAACTGGAAAACCTAAGCTGCGTTTATAAATTCAAATTATTCTAGTTACAGTACTAATGTAATTTGCGAGTTGTTTGAAAGCAGTTCTGAGGCCAAACCTCTGAAGTATGAAACTTAAAAATTATCTAGAAAAACAGTCTGAAATTTTATAGCTTCAAAATATTCTAAATATTAGAATAAATACTGAGAAAGACTACAGTCTTGAATAATGGAGAGTTTTAAAAAATGAAGGAGTTTTAAGCCTGCAAGTCGCTTACATTTTTATTGGCTTTAGCAACAGCGGAAAGGGTAAAATAGATAACGCAGAACGTAGATTAAACAAATGAAAATAAGAACACATAGTGATAATGATAGTATGCCAAATGCTGTACTATTAAATCTTGCGAGAACAACTAACACATACATGTACTAGAAATGTCAACGCTTACCTCAGGAGGGAGGAAGTTAAAACAGGAGCTTGGGCAAAACATTATGTTGGTATGTATGGCAGTGATGGTTCTAACACTGCAGTGAAAGCAGGAAGAAAGAAGATGTTACCAGATGGCAATGTATCAGTTTCGAAAAGACCTGCTAAATGAGAACTAATACAGGTACGACAGTTTCGGTGTGAAAACGTTGATGTAAGGCAATCAGTTAATAAACAATTATTGAAGTGGGCATAGAAAATGTCTATAGTATTTTCCACATTTTTCAAGTGTTCCACGAAGTGCAGCTGCGGCAAAAAAGCAGATCATTATTGTCATATATGAAACTGTTCACTATTTCTTGATACTAGGAAAAATATTTTCCAAAAGTAACAAAACACCATTACCAAATACTCTTTGTAGAAGATAGACGCCGTCGAAGAGTTCGCCACTTAATGAATAAGTTGAGAAATTGCAATATATTAACAAAAATGTAGGAATTAATAAATTCTGTATTCATTATGAACATGACTAATGTACAGCTAATGTTGTATGTATTACATCTATTATATGTATTCATATGTAGCTCAAAGAGCGTTAGCTCAGAAGGGCTATTAATTTCGTTTTGGCATTTTGCGTTGATTCACTTTTCAAACTATTGCCACCAAATATTACAACTCTGTATTATATTTAAAGAAATTAAATAATGAAGAACCTGCATAAATATATGTTTGCCAGTGTTGCCATTGCTCGCTCTGAAATCGTTGAGTTTCTTAATAAAATATTCGTTAAATTGTTACAAAATATGAAATCGATAATAAAACAAATTCCAAATTAGGTTTTCCAGATGTCTATATTCTGTGGAGAGTTACGTTATTCAAAATTGGATGGCTCTAGGTACCGCTGTCTTATCACAATGCGAGAAACATATATACATTTATGCAGATTCTTCATTATTTAATTTCTTTATATATAACACAGGGCTCTAATATTTGGTTGCGACAATTTGAAAAGTGAACCGACCATTATAGCGAAACAACGCAAAATGCGAAAACGAAATTAACAGTCCTTCTGAGCTACGCCCTTTAGGCTAAAAAAAAAGTTTGACCCCCTTACGACACAAATTGACCGAGATAGTCAGTTTCAGAATTTGTCATTTCTAACATCATTTTTAATTTGCATTGAGGAGTCGGTTAATAAATACATTAGGCAAATTCGACATTGTTTTTCCCCCTTAATTTCCTTTCAATGATAACTTTTGTGATTTAGTAGAATCTTTCATTTATAATTTTGTAATATTTAGTACGCGAAAGAAGCTTCACATCCAAGTCATTTTTAAATCTTTAAGAATTAATAAGATTATTTTTTAAAACTTTTAGAATTAATAAATTAAATCTAAAAACACATTATTAACATTCTCACGAAGTTTACTTTAGAATCATAATATGGTAATCGTACAAAAAGTTCATTAAACTATAAATATTTTCATTTTTAATCGATACAAATAATATTACAAATTGGCTAGGTACTACTAGTAAAGCCTGTCAGTGTTTTCTAGAACACGAACTCTTAAAAGATTCTGCGAACAAGATCTCCATTTTGAAACTTATATTAATTACGATGTTTCATAATAATCTGCATAGGAATTTCACAATAATAATTTCACAATAATCTGCATAGGATGCTTCTTAAGGAATATTTTATTTGCAAGCAATGTTAATTGCGTACATACAAATGCAATCATTTCGCTATTAAATTTGTGTACGGACTCTAAATATGCTGCTGGACTTTAATATTCAGTATCTCCGTCATTTTATGTCGTACAGGTGTCAAAAGTTTTGTATTTTTTGTAATGAGTACAATTTTTTCTAAATGTACGTATAGGGATCGGAGGAACGTATAAAAAACTAGATTTAGTAATTTTTACAAAATTGATTTCTTTAAATTTAAAAATACCGAAACAAGAATTTTTGCATAATTTAAAACATTTTTGTATTTGGAATTCTACGACCAATTGTTGTAAATGAAATACTGAAGTTAATTTACGTTTATTTACACTAACACACCGAACTGCGCAAAATAAACTAGCCTAGAAAGCATCATACCACAGACATTATTAATTGTTTACTACTTTAATTTAAACTAGAATTTTTACTGTTCTTTCTTGGCCGTAACAACCTTTCAAAGCTCAATAACTGAATACGGATGGCTACGCAAATGCTTGAAATTTATTGTAGCGAACCTAAAACATAAAAGCTTACTGAAATACCATCGAAAGACTAATCAAAGATGCATGAAAATGACATGTAAAGTATTGTTCATTTGCTTAGTTTTTTGTAAAAACTTTCTATTCAACGAGATGCATGGTTCGACGTTTAGCTTTGTTGTAATCACATTTAATTAGCACCAGAACTGTGGAGCCTGTTTCGTTTTTTTGTGGGGACTGGATATAAACATATAAGGTAAATTATGACTCCTCTTTTTTCAGTTGCTCTGATGTTTACGGTGAAACAATAAAAATAAAATTTAAGTATCAAATTAATAAAAACAGAGGTTTAAAATTTTGAATTTTTTTTCATAGAAGACTTAAGATAAATATTTTTGGCGAATTGTATTATAACTGATAGATATTGATTAAGATAAATTAAAAAGTTTAATTTTGTTTCGTTGATTCTAATGTAAATCAATCCCAAAACAATTTTTTTAAATATACGTTTCTCTCTTTTTATATATTAAAACACGCAATTTCGTAAAGACTGAAATGTGAAAAAAAAGGGAAATAAATGAACGGGTTAGCACTGTTGATTTAAAGATTTAAAAAAAATGAAAAAAGGCAATTTAACATCAAAGCGAGTTAGATCAGGTGGCGAACATGTTTATTGTTGCAAGTAAAAATTAGTTTCAAACACCCATCATATTCGCGAAATTTAAAGCATTGAAGTCCCTGGAACTTAACTGATAAGATGGGGTAAAAGACAAACCAGTAAGCATTATTAAATATTAAATTTTGAAATAGTGCTTATTATTTATTGTAAGTGTATGATCAGAATGATAGCATAAATACTACATGACATTTGTTCTTTCGACATACTTTATTTGGCATTAAATGTGTTATCTGATACTAAAAGTTATTTGAACTTTTATCTTCGCTGAATTCAAGTCATTTGATTGACGAAACGTCTGCAAATATTAAACTCTCGTTCGTTCATTGATCGATTATAATAAATATGCGAGGCTATTTGCTTTCGGAAGGATACTTTTGTGAAAAATATTCTGACGAACTGCCTCGCATTCAAGTTACCCATGAGAAAAGTCTGAAACCTATACTCAGGAAATCCGTTCGTCAAGAACATACCAGGACAAGCTTTTAGAGTAATCTACTCGATTGTTTGTGGACTCGTACAGTAACGGAAAAACCAGGAACATAGAATTATAATTTAGTAAGCTACTAAGAAAACCTTTTGATGTCTGGAATATCTTAAATTGAAAGTAAGAAATTTTACTTAACATGTTAGAAGGAATTAGTTCTCTCTACCCTCCTATTAGAAGTTTATTATAAAAATAATTTTGCCATAGCCAGACAAGAGCGAGAGTACGTGAATGAAACATTATAGATCTCATCTTGGTCCTCATCTTGGAGTTTGACTTCCTTAGCACTACTTGTTCTACTGTAATTATCACTTCCATTTTTATCGACGTCTTTATTCTGTTTGACAAATATCTTAAACTATAGATGAAACAGTGTCGATTTTATTGCCATGTTCTTAATTTATAAACGGTTTTTGAGAATGAGAGAAGAGTTCATACTGAAGGTCGGTTGAGGTAAATGAGTGGCAGCTGTATGTGGACAGTAAAAGGCGTAATGGTCACGTGAGCCCTTCTAATCCTCGGAAAAATGTACTAGTGTTCGCGATGCAAAATCGATGATAATAGGCTGGGTAGAAGCCATGACACGTAATAAAATTATTTAGTTTTGAGATGGCTATGTGTCTATGTGTGCTGACTTTAGGAACGAAAGTGTATACGCGTCTGTTAGTTTTCCCTAGATCCCATGCTGTTTGCCACTGTTGTTCTGCCTTTTCATGAAGAATTCCCTTTAGGTGGGAGTAAGGTTCGGGACATTTAGCTTTTCTGCTTCAAAATTACTGCCTGTATCTTTAGCTGTCGTTACCAATAAGACCTGCATCGAAGGCACTACGGTCGTAACCAACAAAATTACCTTTGGCTTACGCATAAATTTTTGCATCTTTTATGTTGTATATTATGCACAAAAATGTTGAATTGGCACTTGCCAATAGCGCCGATAAATTAACTAAAATCAAAAATGTATAAATTTTAAAACTCAAACCTGACATGTAGGCCTACAGGTATTTTCTCTTGATTGCTTTTATTTGATTACAGCAAAGCAAGCTAAGGTAATTTGCCTAAGAGGAGGAATTCTTTCGTACAGGACTTTCTAAGAGAAATTGGTCCGTATCCACGTTATACAAGGTAAAAACCGCAAAAACGCACATGTAGCTAGCCCGTTTGCTTAGAATCGAAACCAAGTCGAACTACCACTGCTAAGCAATTTTACCGCTCGGCCGCTGGTGGATCCATTTTCTCTTGAAATAGACCTACAATACTTTTCAACATAGCAGGCAAAATTTCATTTAGATTTCTGATTCGCTGTATTATCATGAAAAGTTGTCGAATTATAAATCAACATACAGAGTTAGTGTGGTGTGAATATACCTGTGCAATCAATAGTGAAATTCTGACGTCCAGCGTACTTCTTCCTATACTGTGATTACAACTTTCTAGTTTTCAGAACTTCCATATGCATTTATTCGAAACTTTCCATTTCCTCGTTTCAGTACTTATTTGAACTGTTAGTGCTTAAACACCTTTTGCTCATTGGAAATCAAAGGTCTAATATAAATATGCTATTGTTGTTGTTGGCAGTATTTTCAGCAATTTATAAGGAATCGAGAGTTAAAGATGGTAAAATTCTGCCATTAAAGACTTCGGGCGATAATGGTGACAATATGACTTATGCCAAACACCATTCCAGTTTCGATTGAGACCCCACAAAAGATGGTATTAAGAAGATTTCTATCCCTTTTTTTCTTTTTTTTTTCATATCACCAATATTTTAAAGAGAACTTTAAGATCAAAGGATTTTACGTGCCCGTATTCGGAATAAACAGAATCCGAAACATAAGATTTCTTTTGCAAAATTCGCCTTTTGGCCAACAGGCGCAAGATCTCTCTACCATTATACCGGCAGATTGGCCACTGTTAACAAAACTCAAAGAAATTCAAGAAATTACTTAAGACAAAAGTATTAAATGCAAAGCGACTTTATATGATACGATTTTGTTTTTGAAAAAATTTGAAAAAAAAAATAACTGCTAAAGAAATTGGTGGATTATTTAATATTGCATTTTAAGTTAAACAGCTTCACAGCTGACACACTTCAACTGAAGATCGAACTTCCATTTGCGGACTGCTTTGATGCAGATTTGAAACGAATTAATCCACCTTCTAACCGTCTGAATTTCCTTGGCGAGCCTTGGCGACTCAGGCAGAGGATTACCCTTAACAACACGCACCACCAAATCCACTCGTGCAACCCTACAAATGGGGGCGAATTGATAGGAAAGAATTGAAGGGCTCTGGGGAAACACGGATGGGGAAATGGCAGGGTAAAAAAGGGGAAAACGGGAGCAGGGTAGAATAAATACTCGAAGACCCTATAGATGTCTCGAACGCTCGCCGAATACCAAATAACGTCAAGTGATTTTCTCCACTCCTGAAGAACTGGCTGGTTTCTTGTTTGCAGAAAAACCGCTTAATGTTTTTTCAAACTGTAACCTTTTTTTTTCTTTCTTTATTCATTCTAGTTTTCTTTTTACATCACCTTTCTTTTCCCTTTTTTCTTCTTTCTGTTGTCACTGTATTATGGCGCTTTAGTGGAGGGTAATTTAAGAGAAAATGCAGTTTGAGGAGTAAAACGGATAAGGTGTGATAAGTCGCATTGCCTCTTTTAAGACTGTTAAGTTACATTGTTCAGCTGGGCGGACGGGGGAGTGTTAAGACTACCTGTTTTGAAGCCGAGTGGATACGTAATAAGTTTATGAGTTCAAAGATTAAAGCGGAAAGGTACTGTAGTGTAAAAGTTAAAAGTAAATAGTATTAGTAGCTTTGCTGTAACAATGAGTATTTGAAATCACATTGTTTGTTATGAGGATTTGAAATAATTGTTTTTAAAGATGTGTAATGCTTAAATATCTGCCTAAAGAGATAGAGGATATAAATTAACGTAATTTGTGTAGATGGTTTTCCTTCTTTTGTCGCCGATTATTCAGGAAGAATTGCTTTTTCATTATCTACTCTGATATCCAGTTACTTAAAGTAATTGCGGTAACTGAAAAGATAGAAAAGAATTGTTAGTGGTAATAAAGTAGAAGCTGGAATTTTGATTAAAGTTTTAAAATTAAGGGACTTTGGAACACTTAATATTAACCAAATCCCACACTCAGTACCTGGAAAAATGACAATGAAACGTTAGTTCAAACTTCTACAAATGTCAGTAAAAAATCTTTCTAACAAAGCTCACCCAATCACAGAACAGTTAGAAAGCTAAAAACTCATAGTTCGACTTAAGTTCGAACACTGGTAAATGGTTGGCTGTATGGGCTCTTTCGTGGTTTTCCCAATTTAGAAAGTATGAGGCAACTTTGCTTAGAAGGTTTCTCCTTTCGCCAATCATTCACCTAAGACAACCGTTCCCTTACGAAAGTGCCTTTCGCATACTTTACAACCGATTAACTAAACAACCAATCTTTCTACAAGAAAAAATGTGATATTCTGATTGAATTTTCATTTATGAATTTATAATAACGTAATCTTTGATTTTTTTTTTGTGTGTGTACATACTAATTTATTTACTTATTTTTAATCAAAAAATCAAACGGCTGTCGAACTCTAAATAGAAGATTCTTTTCTTATGTTGTTTACGAACATAATTTTATTTGAAAACTCTAATCTGTCTTTTCAGTCATTCAGCATTTATATTACTGTTATCCATCCAGATCGGTGTAATTTATAGCCTATACAACATTTCAAGTAACACTTTGCACGAAAGCATCTGCTTTCTTTACTATTAAATCATTATATTCTATCAGTTTCCATCAGTTTCAAAATGCGTAATGAATATGCTAGTTATGATGGGATACTTAATCTATTACAGGCATTCATAAATACAATACAATTTACTTTTGTCTTTTATACTTCATGGAAGCTCCAATTAAACCTGAAAATACTGAAATTTTCTTGCTTTTACTCTTAGTTTCTACGGACATTGACAGGGCGTTTAAAGTACATACAAATTGTCCGTACTAAATATAGATGAATGATACTTTTAATATTAAATATTACTCCTTTATAAGAACTTTAGTCAAAATGCCAGTACCTTGATTTCATGAGAGAACGATATTGATTTTTACAGAGGAACTGATAATCCCGGCAAGAAAAATCATACTACTGTAATATAGCGCCGAAAGAACTATTTCCCCAACAATCACAAAAAAAGGTCCTTAAAAAGCTACTAAACTTCTAGCAACCGCTTCTATCTCGCCTTTTCCATCCGGGTTTGTACTAGACAAGATATAATCCCGGCGGACCAATTACAATCACGACCGGAGAGAAGACTTTTCTTCCCTTTGGACCGAGCTAGAACCCCTGGAGAATTGTCGGACCGCAGAGAAAGAATCTCTCCGATTCTTTCATTGTAATCGGATACCCTCGTGTCTTCTTCTCTACTGTCTTTTTAGGATTTTTTCTCTGAAAGGTTGGAAACTAAACTCAGAGTAAGGGGGGATGTATGTCTGGGGGAAAAAGCAGGCAGATGAAAGAGCAGGTGCTTTTTGCTTTTTAAATGTTATCACATTGCACTGAAGCACTGAGTTTTTTTCGTTGGATATAAGTGGACTACGAATGAAAATATCCTTTCTTCAACCATTTTATGTCGGATTGAGATGATGGGATGAATCTGATGTTTTGTTTCATCACCTGTTCGCTATTCTTCTTCCTCTCCGTAAAAAGATCGCAGGGAAGGAGAAAAGAAATATAATTTTGCTTTCAGAAGTACTTGAAAGAAGGTCACGGTCATAAGTTGTCACTAAATACATCTAGCACTTCGCAAGTGGAGGAAAAATTAAATAAAAAGCCTTAAATTAGTTTCTATTTTTGGTTCAAATTTTTAGTCATTTCGTTTTTTCGCTCTAAATCTTGGCAGAGATTTAAAGGACAAGTGTTTGTTATATAAGAATTTCATTTTGAAAAAATGAAAGATGGTAAAGGTGAAGTTTGAAAATTCCTCCGTTTTCAGCTTTCAAAAAACAAGCACTAAAAAGTGTTCTGTTATGTGTGGTATCCGTTGATATTGCATATAAAAATAGTTTCCGACTTTTCGTTAACTGTAGTTAACTTTTGCTTCTCTTCCGCCTAAAATGAAATAGAACAAATTTGGAATAATATTAGAGGAAATTTTAGTAATACTCCCAATCCAATCTTGCAATTAAAAAAAAGAAAGAAAAAGTAAGGAAGAATGAAAAGAAAAAAAAAAGACAAATTTTTGGAAAGTTTCCTGCTGCCGTTGTTTTAGCATATGATATTTTCTTTGTTTTACTGATGTACCACTTCAAGAAAGTCAGTTCCAGATCAAACCAAAAATTTCACTTCAACCCATATATTCATTAGGCAAATAATCTTTTTTTTTTTCTGAAGGGGACGACAACATCAGCTTTAAGTACTGGCAAAATAAATAGGGGTAAAATGACGAACCTTTTAAATAACGTCTAAAATTCCTGCTATTTTAAGATTTTTATATCACCGAAACAAAATTGGTCTTTGGAGAAATAAATCTTATTAGTTGGCCAAAGTGATTTAAAAACATACTTCATTAATAGAAGGAAATTTACATGTATAGTAGAACTTTATTAAGGAGTTTTGTAGGGAGAGAGTTAGGAATTTCTTAAGTTGAAAAACATGGTAAGATGGAAAATATATCGAAAGCCACGATTAGTATAACCCACAAGCTTCTCTCATTTAGAGATAAAGAGTTAATATGAATCAATGTAAGGATTAATAAATAAAAACGTTTTTGCGGTTTGGTAGAACAAGCTCATTGTACACTCACGTTTGTGAAAATTGCAACACCAAGAAGGAATCGTCATAATTGAATGCAATTTAATACACAGTTGAGTGGTAGTGGTACAAATAAATGATTAAATGTTCAAAGCAAACAAACAAGAACAAGAGATCAGAATCAGTATTTTGTGTGGCCACCACGCGCCGCAATAAGTGCTGCTACACGACGTGGCATGGAGTCAAACAAAGTTTGAATGTCTGACTGAGGAAGAGCATTCCATATCGTTTGTACGCGTACCCAAAGTTCGTCTGCAGACGCAACAGGACGAGGATCACGAGCAAGACGCCGACCAATGACATCCCACACATGTTCAATTGGCGACATATCCGGGGAACACGCAGGCCAAGGAAGAAGCTGTACCTGCTGCGCTGCAAAGAAGGATTTAACAATCCGAGCAGTATGAGGGCGGGCATTGTCCTGTTGAAATACAGCGCCTGGCAAGCTTTGAAGGAAGGGAACAGCTTCGGGCTGTAGAACTTCACGGATATACCGGTTGCTGTTCAGATTGCCCACAATTCGTAGCAATTGAGATCGTCTATGATATGCTATGGCGCCCCAGACCATAACTCCGGGTGTTCGTCCACTGTGGCGTTCGATAATGCACTCCGGAAGGTGGCGTTCACCGGCATAGCGTCTGACACGAATGCGGCCATCATGGTACCACAAATTAAAGCGGGATTCGTCAGAAAACACGACATGCTGCCAATCAGCACGCCAGTCTCTATGCTGATTGGCCCATTGTAGCCGCAGGCGGCGATGGTCGTGCGTTAGGGGGATCCTGTATAAAGGAGTCCGTGCGCGCAGTCCACACTGCAGCAGACGTCTACGAATTGATGAAGCACACAATGAAACACCTGTAGCTATTGACCACAGTGCTGCCAATTGTCTAGAGGAAGCTGTACGGTCCGTCCGCGCCATGCGGACCAGGTGTCTATCATCGCGAGCTGACGTCACATTTCGGGGTCCACTCCCGGATTTCCGAGTTGTCCGACACTCGTCCGTCCACTGCTTCCAAACGCGCGTCACTGTGCTGCTGTTACGCTGCACACGAGAGGCTACTGCACGATACGACAATCCAGCTTCACGAAGGCCGATGATTCTCCCTCGTTCAAACTCTGTAAGTTGTTCAAATCTCGCTCTCTTTCGTCGACGAGGCATAAGTACAGATTGAGTTAACGTTTACCACTAGCAGATAACCACCGATAACCATACACGCCTCGCTACAGCCGTCTATTTATTCGGATCCATCAGCCGTTCAGAGGGCGCTGCTCAGCATACTCAGCATTCAGAGGGCGCTACGGATTTGCAATTCTAATCATTTGCATATCATGCGCTACTTTGCATTTCCTGAAAATTTCAGCTCACTCGCGTAAATCCTTCATGGTGTTGCAATTTTCACAAACGTGAGTGTAGAAAGAGGCCTCCATAAAGCTGTCCACAATGTAATTTATACCGTACTCCAAAAATTTATTGGGTGTATGAAAGGTGGTTAGCAGTATGTGTGTACAGATACAGTATAGATGAACATATATGCGCTGACAGATTTTGTAGTTAATTAACTGTATAGCCAAACCATTCTTCTTTATGCTGTATCCACCATACCTGCTGAAAATTTTCGTAAACTTTGATTTCCGGTTACGTGATTAATCGCATCGTAATATTTAAGGATACAACAAAATAAAACATCAAGAAGTAGGTCATTTGATTGAGGTTTCGAGCGTTTCTCATCAGTGAAGGTATTAGTAAAACTGAAAATATTTTATATTCATATGTTTAATAACTTAGTAATTAAATTTCATAAAAATATATACTTCTGATGTTATGGTATCTTAAGTGAGAGCATACGATAAAGGAGAATTTCATATCCGAGAAGATCAAAAGTATAACTAATGAGTTTTATTTCGGAACTTCAAAAATCATATCTCCTAGAGAAGAAGACTGATTATGATGGATTTCCCACCTGAAATTTGGCATACTTATAGCGCAAATAAAACTGATATAATTTAATTATTATAATGATAAACCAGATACAAATGGTTCTATGCTACGTACTAATATATGGCGCTAGAAACATCTTTTATTAACTGGAATTACACAGAAAATGTTCATTAAAATTTATCTCTTGGATATATTATAAATTTAATGCATGTTAATTTATATAAGCACGATAAAAAATTAAAAAATAAAGATTTAAAATATTGAGAAAAGCGTTTATTGATTTAAATCACTCCGCTTGTTATGTAATTTACTGGGTGATTAAATTTGAAAAAGATTTTGTATGTTTCTGAATGGCAACCTTTTGAGAATCGGTTATGTTTCAGATCGCAAGAAAGATAAATATTTTAGTTTGCGCAATGGTCACATGGTCTATGTAACATGAAGTGAACGATGAGGTTAATGCAGTGGGACTGTACTTGTTTAACCTATGGTGAAATTCTTTAGCGTCACCCATTTATACCTATACCTGATACATATATGTTAATGTAACGTAACATAAAATAACAAAATGTGACCATCTAAAGATTTTAAAAAGAGTTTATTACGGACTTCTAACATCAGAAACACAAGTTATGTTTTCATAATAAATTACGTACAGTCTATGTTTTTACAAAGCTAGCTTGAACCAATTGTACTCTAATTTTATGAAAATATCTGTGACATATTGAAAAATAGGAAAAAGAACGTGTAATATATAAGGAAAAAATTGTAAAAATTGTCGGTATTGGGTGATCAAGTAAAGTTATATAACGACATGAATCTGTTTTATTAATTACGGTCGTAAAATATACATAAATCTACCGTAAAAGCATTTCAGATTTGATGCCTTGCTCTACATGTAATATCAAAATTATTTTGAATCATATGAGATAGCACTGATATCCGTGTAGACAAGCAGTTGATTTATCTCGCCCACGCGTACACTGAAGCACTGTAGATAGATCTGGTTTATGATGTTCTTAATAAGAACTGTCTATTATAAGATACTTAGCCTTACTTAATGCAAAGATTACAATATCTAACTCATGCAGCTTACATAATACATGTATTAGTCGATTATTTATATTACTTGCAAGGTTTCTGATACTCCTGAAATACTCCTAGGCAATAAAATATTATACTCAAAATTCATTAAAACATTTAATAAATAGTTAATTTTATGTTGTGCAAGTCTGAAGATAATTAATTAATTTAATATAAAAGATAAATAAATTTCTCGAATATTCTAGCTAGAAAAAATTCTTACCTTTTGAAAAAAAAATCAAATTTTACAATTTTTGAAATCGTCGTATCAGTACAGTACATAGTGTCTAAAATAGCGTCACGGCAACACCGTAATCAAAAGTTAGTTGCTTGTAAGGATTCGAATTTATTCATCGCATCGTTTGCTAAGGCTTCTTCTTAGAAAATATAACTTTCTCAGAATATCTTTGCGCAGAATTTTGTATGCAGATATCAAAATTTCTTTTCCGAATCAACGGTACATTTTATAAGAAACTAAATTGATTTATTTTTTACATGCCATGTAAGGAAACGTTTAAAAGTATTTACTAAAACACTGGCATTGATTTCCGTTTAAATGAATATAAATTATAATTTAAATAGTCTATAAGACATTGAAATATAAGTTAAATAGTTTAGGTGAAGTTGAATTATAAATTTGGATATTTTAGATTATTTTGATTATTTTTTAGATTTTCAAATAGTCTAGATGAACTTGCAATACAATTTAAATATCTCGTATGAAGTCATCAATACAATGCAACACGGTTTTCGCTCTACATCAAGTGTTAACTAATGATCATATAACATTAAATTTTTAATATAAATGAAATGAAAGTAATATGCTACAATATAAATAAATTTAATAAATGCGTTACATTTCTTGCTAAAGATAAAATCACACTAAATGTTAAATTTCTACAGCTCAATTATAAACTAACTGCATTAAAAGCATTATACCACCTTATTTTTAATTACGACATTTTAATTTAATTTTAAAACAAATTAAATTAAAATTTATAATAAAAAACAAAATACCTAAGCAAAAGTTTTTAAATCTTTATGGACTTTTTAATTCCATTTCTTACATATTTTTATTAAAACTCACCAAACGTATATGATAAAAATCATTAAATTTAATATAATTCAAAATACAACTTCAGTAAATTTCGACGGCTCCAGATTATATCCTACTATGAAAAACGGAAAATCTTTGGAAAATTTACATGAAAGTAATTCTGAGCTTAACTATGCGTCTAAATCATAATTAATCGTCCTGCATGAAAATGCGAACTGAAAATTTCAAGCTTTGAAGAGTTTCAAAAATGCATTAGCAGAAAATTTTGTAAAAAATTGGCGTGTGATTTCAGAAAAAGTGCGATTTTGTGTCGAAATACCTATATTAGAACAATGCTATATATAAATCTAATACATATCCTAAGTCAGACATGAAAAATGCAAGTTGAACATCGTCAATCGGCCCAGTAGGACGGAAGATATAGAACTGCCCCCCCCCCCACTATTTTTTTTTCTCGCAGTATACATGTTGTATTTTGTTACGTTTTTTACTAATAAAAGAACATAAAACACGTTTTGAAAGTGAGTTTACTTAATCTCCAAAAAGCAACAAGCGATCCGGATTTAACTGGAAGGGTACTGTGTATATTTTTGTATTTCCATCAGAATTTGTACCTCAATATTATCCAAAAATTTCAGTTCCGAACAAATTATCCCTAATTCAATAACCAAACTGTATATTCATGAATTCCTTATTCCTCATTCATGTATACCTTATTCATGTATTCAGAAGAATATCGTAATTGCCTGAATAAGAATTAAAATTCCTAATATCTATACAGATAATGATTTATTTTGCGGAAAGGGATATTAAATTTCTTTAAACATCTGCAACAAATTAACCCCTGTCGGAGAGGATTTCGAGATAAACAATACTTAGAATTGTGGATATGAGGGTAAGGTATCCCCATCACTATGAAGCTAATTTGATTACGTAAAAGGCAGGACAGTACCGTGAACATTTTATAAACAGAAATATAAATATTTCATTTAAGAGATAAAGAACCTAAAACATTCAAGCGTTTTATGAATTTGACAACAGCTAAGCATTTTAACATGATTGATGGCATGACCAGATGCCAGATTAATTTCAGCTATTTCGCCATCCATTAGAAGAATTTTTTTTTTTACTATGACTTAAATAGGATGAATATTTATGAAATAGTTGTTTATCTGGAATAATGCTGTTGAAGGGCAGATGAAAGCTCAATTATTCAGGTTCCTGTTAACGCAAAATGCACAGATTTTTAGTACGGGACAAGACAGTTTCGAATATTAAAAAAAAATCTTTGAATCATAATATTTTAAACACTCTCAGTTTAGTTCTTCAACTGGTCACGTGTTGCAGTGAATTAACCCAAATCCTACAATTTTAAATAAACTCTTATATTCTGTGAAAGCTATCGGAGATCGCTTTAGAGAAATATGTATGGTTACCGGTGATGATAGATTCTAGTATTCCTTTATGTTCTTAGAAATATTACGCACTTTTACTTCTTTGTGCGAAGTAAATGAAGTATTGTAATCACGAAAAATTCCGGGTATCATATTTCATCCATTTTGAACGCTATCGAATGCAAGTTAACGACGTTTTTACGTGACATCTGAACGTAAGGACAGACTAAAGGACTCCTTTTCCTCCAAGAAATTATAAAACTGATTTAAAACGAATTCTGAAAAGATTTTTTTTCGTGGCGTCTGTCCGTACGTATGTATGTATGTATCTCGCATAACTCAAAAACGAGTAGCCTCAGAACGTTTAAATTTTGTATATAAGACTGCTATAACATGTAGATGTGCACCTCCTATTTTGGTTGCAATCTGCCGCACCAAAAGTATATATATATATACCACTCTGTTACTCGGCTGAGTATCTTTATTCTTATATGTTTGTAAATTGTGCATTTTTCGTTTTAAAAATCATTGAATTATGGTGTTCTTATCTTCCGGTTAAGGGTTTTTTGCCTTTAGTTAATCTGCATGTTATAATTACAGAATTATCGACAATTTAAAAGTCGTTCAAGTGCAGCTAAGCCTAATCATTTTGGCCATAGCAGCCATATTTCTTTACATTTGAAAGTTAAGCAGAATAGTGGATTTGTTGCAATCTAGAGAAATTAAGCTTCGCAACAACAAAGATAACGCGTTCTTTTATTATTGCGAATTACATCATGCTTAATCCATTGTGGAATTTATTCGAGGAAATAAGTGTTTAAGATTTACTTCGTAATTTTTAATGTAGATATTTTCAGTTTTTACGTATTTTTGCTTTGTCGCGAAGTGAGATCTGAATTAATTGAATGAGAGACACTGAATCGTCTGTGAAAAACTGTTTCTTTTGTTTCTTTCTTTCTTTAATTTCTTTTATACATAGTTTTAGATTTATCATAGTATTTGAATAGAACATGTGGCAACGATTAGATAATTCTTCAGATGATATACATAATTTTTATGCATTCTGAGTTCTAAGATAAATGATATATAACGCTGTTAAGTGAACCTAGCGCCACAGTTTCACTATGGTAAACAAATATAGTGAATTTTAAAGAGCGCATTTATTCTATTGTGGTTTATGCGCTATCGACGAAGTAGATTTAGTTCAATCCAATAAATTTAGTTCAATCCAATAAGTTTAAATGAAATGCAAAATGCGTATAATTTATTATTCCGTACAAGGAAGTCATGTGGTGTGCACATTAGATTTTTAGAGGAAGTTGCCATGAGAAGTTCCACTGTATTTATGATTGAAACAGATTCGTGCGTTGGTGAAACTTTTCCCATTAAAACGCCCATATGATTCTCAATAAATATTTATTATTATTTTCTTCTCATTTGCGTTAATTAATTACTGAACAATTATAATTAACAACTCCGCACTCCCGTTCTAGAATCTGAATTTAAATGACAGTTAATCTGTTTCCAGACATGGCGTGACTGACAGCCATTTTATACTGAACACTTTTACAGAAATGTACCGGACTATACATTGAAATAACCATTTCGCCGAAGTACAGTTTTTCGTTACGTGTTAATAATTACATGTACAAAGCTTACATATTAATATCAAGGTTGATATCTCAAGTATAGTTGATAATTTTTACCCCCAAATCAAAAGTATACCTCCAGTCATCTCCCTGTAATCTTATTACGTTATTTCGAAATGCTTTTAAGAATTAACTCCTTAATATTCAATGCTCTGAGTTAAAGAATTTAATAAAACACGAAGAACACACTGGAAATTCACTTTTAAGATCAAACGTTTACAAATTCTTTAAATACTACATTTTTGCAATAAATATAATAACTAATAGTTAATGTAATGAAAAATATGTAAATGTAATACCAGCTTAACAGTATAATGTGACTGAGTAAAAAAATATACAATTTTGGAAAAAAAACCGGGAAAAAGTTTCGAAAAGCTACTTCAAAATGTGCAAAATAATAGTATCAGCAGTTGTATCGAACAGGATCTACGAACATTATAGCTTTTATGAGATAAAAGCTATAATAATACATAAAGATAATTACGCCCAGATTAATGGAAATTTCATCAGATGAGACATTTTTTTCAGTTAACTCTTTTTTTATATATAAATATGAAAGTGTACACTAAGCTATCTTCAGTGAACTAACCAGCAATCTTTCTTTCTTATTCAAGTTATTTCAGTTTTTGTTTGAGCTCCATATTTTTTTTTTCATTTTATACGAGCACATAGTAACATAAAAAAGAACAGGTTAATCAGAAAGGTCTATTACACGAAAGAACAAACAAAACAAGTTTCTACAAAAAGCAGACAAGTAAACATGTCTGCAACAAATACTAGGAAAAAAAAACGCGCTACTTTAAAAAAAAAAGTGGGGGAGGAAGAAGAAAAAGGGAAGAAAAAAAAAATTTAGTGCTATAAAATAGAAGGCTTTCACTGAAAGTGAAAAACTATTCAATTAAGCGTTCATATATTCCTGGACAAGAAGAATTTTTAACTGTTAAATACGAACACTTCTAGAGAAGAATTCAAGAACGCGTCTCTGTTAAATGAATTACGAATCGAATAGCCGAAAGATGTGCCTCTCTAAACGCCACGCTTATTAAAAAGAGAGAATAAATTCTACGATTCATGTACGGTTAAGTTATTCGTAAAGAATTTATGCAACGTTTGACCTGCTAGGACGATGTCCCGCATTAAGTGAGTGGGGAATTCTTTTTGGAGGATGGGGGGAGGGGAAACCATTTTGCTTCATACAGATGAATAGCCACTAACAGCGCACGTGATACACAGCGGTTTTCCTCGCTTTCGAAAAGAACCCATCGTATTTACTCGCGAGAAAAGGCCTTGCTCCTAATCTCGCCTTTGCACATGGCTGCCTTACTGCAGGCGTAATAATATTATATTTGAGAAGTCTGTTTCATGTTCTTTGTCTTCAGTCGTTAGTTTTCTTAAAGTTGTTTTCGTTTTAGTTATGTAAAATTAGAAGACTTGTAACTCTGAACATTTTCGAATTCAAAATTTGACTGAATGTCTAGCATGGACAGTCAGCATTTAGTTTGTATGTTTTCACCAGCTTTAAATAGTATCTGCCTACTATGCGTAGAGTTTAAATTATTTGCAGGTTCCAGTTACTCAGTACTCGAATTTTGCGTAAGTCAAATTTGAAAACTATCTAAAAGTAACCTCGAAAGAAACTGTAATAAATGACCCTGATTCTATACAACATAACATCAAGTTAATAAATTCTTCCTGAATTTCTGCTTAATACGTTGAATTCACATTAGCTATTACAAATACGTTCAAACACGTAAAGAGCTCTGCGGAGATATATTACGAAATAATTTTAATAATTAAAAACTACGTAAACATGATCATTAAGCTAATATTTTAGTATAAAACGTTGCATAATATGAAAGATAAGACATATTCAAAATTAAAATAAAAGTTAAAATTAAATCTAAAAAAAATAAAAATCTGTATGCTTTCAGATTTTACATTACGACCAAAGGAATCTTTTTCATTTACATACACATATACGTTTCAAGAGCATTTGGGCTAAAATATTTTAAAACACCGTACCTTTAAGATTTTCGAAAGACAATCTCGCGCCCTGGACGTAGAGAGTAAAAATGTTGTTCTGTCTACAGTCTTGCCACTGCTCGCTTGAAAATCATTGAGTTTTTTTAACTAAAAATAGTTAAAAGTTTTACAAAATATGAAAGAGATAATAAAATAAATTCAAAATTCAAAAGTTGAACTCCCAGGTGCCCATGTTAGGTGGAGGATTACGTTATTCAAAATTTAATGGCTCTAGATACCGTTGTTTTTTTTTACAGTGCGAGAAACATACATACATTCATGCAGATTATTCATTGTTTAACTTCTTTAAATATAATACAGAGTTGCGGCAACAATTTGAAAAGTGATACAACGTTTTTAGTGATTCGACGCAAAATGCCGTTTCGAGGCTAACAGCAGTTCTGGGATAACGCTCCTTTGGGTTAAAAATTGTAATCTGAATGATTAAAGTAACAATACCCTAACTCCTCGAAATAGTTTCTAAGGGTTTAAAAATCTGGAAATACAAAACGTAAAAATTATATAATTAAAAAGAAACTGCATTCTAATTTTCGTTTGTAGATTTCAGTTTAACATCTGAAAATTTTTAAGTTAAGCGGTTATTATAGATCTGTAAGTTTAAGAACTATTCTCCCCTCCCCAAATGAAAGATACAAAATATGAAATCTTAACGTTTAAAACGCGTTGTTCAAAATGGCAAAAACAAATAGTAGGAAACAAAATTTTTTGTGATATTATTTTATCACAGAATAACGCCGATAGTCAGAACACTGCTGTTGCTTGATTAAGAAAAGACTCCATTATTCAAGGCAAAGTTGTGCATTTATTTAACTGAATCGCTTGCGCACGAGAATTGCAGCAAATATTTCCTTCAAGTGGTAATACTTTCTATGTTTTAAAGCATTAATGATATTACCAGGAATACCAGCGATAACGATATTACCAGGAATAACGATATTACCAGGGTCTGATTAAGACAGTTTGAAGCTACAGATGCAGCTTTTTGAGGCCCAAAATATTTTTGCTTACCTGGAGTCCGCCCGGACGTTGATAGCTTGGTACTCAGCGAGAGCGTAAAAAAACCTTTAACAAACCCTTTTGGGTGACCGTTAAAAGCTTAAACATTTCAGATTTTTTTTTTCTTTCCCTTTTCTCTCTCTCTCTTTTTTATGTTATATTTGCTTATCCCCTCCCCGTTTCGACCATTTATTCTTAGAAATTTGTTACAATCTTTTTCAGTCGCAAATTTTTCGTTCGACAATTCGCGTACACATGCATTCGGCAAAGACTGTGTTCTAAGCATTGAAGCCTAGGCTTTTGTTAACAGACAATTACACCAGTGAGGCTTTTCCGTCGATATGCTAATGCTCTAGTAAATCGAGCGCCCTTCTGTTAGCCAAAAGAAAGAAGAGGGATGTTCAGTAATGTTAAGATGAAGGCTAGTTAACTAAGAAATACAATAATCTTTACCTTTTTATAATATTGCAGATTTTATTGTGAAAGTATGAAAAAAAAACACATGAATAAAAGAACTTTTTCCCCTTCCATTTGACTCACACTCTTTATTAATAGAGCGCAATAAAAAAAAAATTAACTATTTCACAATTTCTTTTTTCGCAGACTTATTGTACAATAATTATTTTATGCATTATTTACTTAAAAACAATAAACTCTTACAAGAAACTATCTAGACAAAAGGAATAACATAGCATTAGTATATTCTAAGTTTGGGTAAAAGCTGAGAGAATTCGGTTGTTTTACACAAGCCTTTCAGCATGTCTGCCCCTTAATATCACTTGAAGTATAGAAAGGATTAAAAGAGCCCGCTCTTCGAAAGAAACGCGTAATCCCTAAGAATCCTTTTCTAGCAGTCTTTTGATGGAAGAGGAAGTCTTTCCAGGAAACAGACACCCTTCCCTAGCTAATATCATTACAACCCTAATTCTAATGAGATGGAGAGGGGGGACGTTTCCTTTCAAAAAAGGAGAAAACTCTCCTTAACTGATAATGACTTACAAATCTGAACTTTTTAGTTAGTAGAATTTCAGTGTATAATATAAGGTATATGCTCAAAATATCTTTGCTATGTAAATATATTACCACTGTAATTGTTTCATCATATAAAGTAATAAGATTCTTTTAATATTTTATGTTCAGTACGGATTGCCACTCATATACTTAAGTTAGAAAGGTTAAAAGATGGCTTAAAATATACTGTCTATGTATTTGAATACAGAATAAGATGCGTCAATAATTATTTATATCCCAAGAATGTTGTCCACGTACTTTAAAGGGTCAATAGTCAAAAATTCTATAAATAAACTTTTGCATTTTTACTTTACTTTCAGGAATAAAATAGATTATTAATAACAGCATCTTTTTTATTCGTACTATACGAAATTATCGTGACGATACGTGCTCTCGTGGTGTAACTGGGAGCATGTCCGAATAGCAATGGGAAGGGCCATAGTTTTAATCTCGGAGAGGACATGGCCGATTTTTCACATTTCTTGCTCCGGTAATCTACATACTTATGGCAGATAATCATTACAATTCTTAAGCTTAAAAATGCTTGTGGTTAATCAGCAAGTTCACACTTTTAGTAGTCCACCACCGGTCGAGCGATAAAATCGCATACTTGTAGTTTGACTTGGTTTCGATGCCACGTGAAGGGATTGATTGGTCTTTCTCGTATGTAAGGTGAATTTGAGCCAGTCTTCCTTAGAAAGTGCTCCACAAAGGAATCCCTCTTCTAGGTGGATAGTTGTAGTGTGCTTTGATATAATCGAATAAACATATCACACTTTTAGTATCATGCCAAGATATTATAAAAGCACACGCGGTCAGCCTATATTTCATTTTAGTACAGAATACGATGTAGCTGTTCGCTGTATATCTCATGAAATAATGGTGACTGAGCGATCAGAAGCTTTCAACGAAAATTTAGTCGCATTTTAAAATTTAATTCCTTTTACTAATAAGAAGACGTAATCTCTGATACCATATAAACTATATAATGTTTGAATTGTTCTTCTCTTTCGTTACAGAATGGGACAAAATTAGATGCAAGCAATTCTCGCGAAATTGAATTTGATATCTAAAATTCTACCTTAATCTGGCATTATTTTCATTTAAAAGGAGTCTTAGTGATTATCAGTGCATATTTGTGCTCCTAAGTTTAGTTTTTTATTGCACAAAATCATTTCTGATTAATCTAAATCGTAACGAAAATTCTCAATTGTCAATACGCTAGTTTTTCTTAATCTTCGTAAATAGTTTTCATGATTTAGAGTTTCTCGCACTATTAAAACTACTCATATCGTTTCCGCTTAGATTTAAATCACTGATTTTCTATGCTGCGACCGCGAATATAATCCTAAGCTTACAGGTATACTGCCCATTTTGTTTCTTCTGTTATTCAGTCTTTCGTTAGATCATCCTTGCATCCAAACAAATTCTTACTAAGAATTAAGTGCATAAATGGAAATCTTTCTCTCATTCCATCTGTCTAGAATATCACAAACCAGGTTGCATTGTCATTGGGTACAATCAGTCTTCTCTGCCACGCGGATTCATTAATTTTTCGGGCGCCGACAAAGTTTGCTGTTCCTGGAGGTCAAACTGCGGTATTTTTAATTTCAGCGAGACTTGGTAATCTGCTAAATCATACAGCTGGAATTTTTGTTAAATAATACTCAAAATCCCGCTGCAGAAAGATTTGTAATGGTTGTATAATGTAACATACAGTTGTTTGTATGAGCGTTTGCTCATAATCAGTTGTAAAATTCATTAGTTTTGCAGTAATGTTAAAATAATAAATGCAGCATTAAGTTTCCAAAACAGATTCTTCTGTCGTACATAAATGCCAGTTTAGAGTAAAGGCTCTGCATATAATTTAACATATTTTGTTAACTGAATACTAAAATTAAATATAAAAAATTCGTTAAGAGTTTTACAAAATATCGAAAAAAATCTGATATGGAAAAATTGAAAAAATCTGATATATTTCAGATTTTAAATTACGTCCAAAGCGCCTTTGTCCCTGAAGGACTATTGCTTTCCTTTTGCGATTTTGCATCGAATCACTCTGAATGTCCGTTTCACTTTACAAATTGTTGCCACCAAATATTATCGCCCTGTATTACATTTAAAGAAATTTCAGATAAGCCTCCCTCCCACGCTAAATGCTAAAACGCAATAATGTCTGCATTACATAGCCAGGATGTCGTTATCCTGTTATCTATCAAAGCAAGAAAATAACTTTTTTCTTGATATTATCAGGGACGTAGCTAGAGGAGGCAAAGGGAGGCATATGCCCCTGGGCACAACATTCGGGGGGCGCCAAATTGATATTACGAAAATTTAGAATTAACTGTTTTCTATTCTTGGCAAATAAGAGATCTTCAGCCGTTCCAGGGTGCTGAAAACCTTAGCTACCACGCTGGATATTATCTGCTTAAAGATGAGATTTGGAACTGCAAGCTTGGCAATAAGCACTACGTAACGTAGGCGATTTAACTAAGTTACTGGGGGTGACTTTTACAAATTTTCTTTCTCTGTGGGGGGCGAAAGAATGTAAATATACATCAGCTGTTCATTGCATCAATAACCTGGGCGAAAGAATGTAAATATACATCAGCTGTTCATTGCATCAATAACCTATCTGTTGACTCCTTCGTATAAATGTACTGGTCTTTTATAGTTAAAAAAATTTTGTTTGGATTTTTAAGTAACTACTTACAGTTGAAAAGCTACATATTACGCACTTCATTTAAATTAGATGAATTTAAATTAGATGATATATGAATTATCAATAACTCATTCAAAAAACTTTAATAATCTTCAAATTTGGGAAAAAATAAAGAATTGTAAGAATAGTTTTTTTTCCAGTGACAAAAACAAATTCAGAATTGTGAAATCATACATTCGCAGATATCTTTATGATGCCGATTTGTTGCTAACAATTAACTTTGCATACTGTACTGAACAAAACGCTTTTTAAATATTCAATGTAACTTAAAAGTTCAGTTACTGTCTTGTTTTGATACAAGATAGTACGCAATTACTGTTGATGATAGGAAACAGTTAATGTTTTTCAAAGACGATAACTGAATTCCTTTCTAAGCATTTAAAACTTTGTTACCATCTTCCAGTTATTCCGATTATTTAATTATGATCAGTGCAAACTCCAGTGGAACTTTGAAGGACGAACGAAAGTTTCATTTTTGATTTTTATAGATGGAAAATTTCATTTCTTTAATGCGAAATTTACGTATCATTATTTATACGTATTAATACTAAAGCCAGTTGTAACATATAGACCAACAGAAATTATTAATCCTGGAAGAAAAGAGTTTAACAGTAATCCTGGTATAAAACACTTTAACAGTTAGCTAAATTTGTACTTTGAAAATACTCCTCGCGGGAAACAATACCATGCAGCTTTTTTGTCCAGCTGTCTTTCTTTGCCAACTTCTGACAGCCATTTGCTTTTGAGTACAATGAGCACCCTATAAAACATTCATTAATTATCTTAAACATTTCGTGTGTTTAACCACATCAAATAGAGCGCTGTGCATCTTTTATTTTTATACTCAGACCAGGATACAATAAATGCATTGTTGTTTTTAAGTGAACCAATCATAAGATTTAAATAGAAAAGCAACCTTAAAGCTAAGAGAATAGTCTTTCGTTGTATCAAGTTTCTCTGTCAGTAATTGCGGACAGAGCAAGAAATAAAACCGCCAACTCAAGAATTGCAGAACTGAATAAACACTTTTTCGTTCTATCTACCTACACATACATTTAATTGTCGCAGAAACTTAAAAAACCACATTGTTACTACGAATAAAATAAACTAATTTCCATCTACGGAGGTATGTTTTTGTTATTTTTAGGGTACACATGTTGCATTCCAGTGCATAAAATTCTCTATATATTCGGTCTAATTGTATCCAAAGCTCATCCGTAGGATATTGGGAAAATACTCGGACGACTTCCTCTTCTTCTTCCCCATTAGTCAGCTACATACTTATTTATTGGAGTGTAAATGGAGGAGTTATATTTCTAGTTTAAAGTCTTTCATTTTAGTAATGCGTATACAATGTAAGCGTTTAAATATTTTTTTGTATGTGTAAAACGAAATATAAAAAGTTTTTCATCAAAGTTAAACAATGGAACTATATTTTATTTTCCCTATATCTTTAAGCTCATAAAAAGTAACAAACTATTACTGAATAACACATTTTGAGACAAAAAATTCTTGCGTCTACAAGAAAGTTCGTAATGCACAACATAAACAAGTTTAATTAGTCTATTTTTAGGGGAAAAAAAGGTGTTTCTTAATAGTCAAGCACTAACTAGCACTATAAAAAAAATTGCAAGCCAACATACAGTATTAGGGATCAGGTTTTCCAATTAATACCGTGTTACTTGTTTATGAATTTAAACCACCCTCGTACTAAACTGTAATAAGATTTTTAAAATTCGAATATTGGAAATTTTTTTTTAAAAATAGACGCCTTCGAATTTAAGACTAGTAGGATTTGAAAACTGGTAAATTGGAAAAATAATAAAAAAAGGAGCGTTTTTGCTGCATAGATTGTACAGTCCTTAGGGAAGGCTACTGTGGCACCGAAGAGCTTGGGTTCGAATCCCGGAGAAGGCATGGGTGTTTGTAAAAGTATAGTGTCTTTGTGGCATGGACGGACTCTAAATACATAGCGAGCCGAAAGTCCTCTCGCGTGGTTTGGTGATAGGGGAAAGGGGTGGGAGCCCTCTCAAAATTTGGATAGAAGTAGAAGCCGAACTTCCTTGAGGGTCTGACAACCATTCTTCCCTGAATTGCATGGACAACAGCAAGAACAGATGTGTTAAAAGGTACTGAAAAATATCTATTATTAAAAATCATTTAATTCCCGATATTTGGGGAGTCAAGGATTGGAAAAAATAAGTTGTTAAAATATATCCGTTTTAAATTTAAGACGTAACCAAATTTTGTCCTAAAATTTGAATAAAAATTGACAACAAATGTGAATATCATACACATTCATCTAAGTATATTATTCCGGATATGGTATGTGTAGTTGATTTATACTATACTTTTAGAACCTTTTGAGGATTTCCTTCTTGCAAGAAATGGCATTAAAATTTTAAGGTAGTATGCATTGATTTTCAGACATTTTGAATATCACCAAAGTATTTATCTATTACTCTCATACTCAGGATGTTCTACACATTGCATATAAAAAGTTTTATCTTTAAACAAGAAGTAAATTATATATGATTCTAGAGTCATTAAGTTTTTCTTGAAGTAAGAGAGGTGAAAAGTGGAATGCCCTCGCCGGGACTCGAAACTGGTCCCCTCGAATACATGCCGAGTGTGCATGTTATAGGACTAAGAAGAATACAGTTATTCAGACAAGTGTTCAACTTTTCTAGTGCATCATAATATTCTAAGTGAAATATTTTATACAGTAATTTTTACTAGATAATTATTTTTTCCAGCACTTGAGTTTCCTCCCATGTGTTTACATTCTGAAATGGTTTCAAAAGTTAAAATACTTTTAATTTCAAGAATTTAAAATTTAGCAACTAGGTTTTAAGCACGAAACGCAGTTGCAGAAATTCTTCAACTGAAACATTTGTGCACTTCGGAATTTCCCTAAAATATATATTTAGAAAATACGATTATTTAATTATTGGATATATTTCTGATAGTATATAAACATCTTTATGACTATATAGAATTGCAGTAAAAGTTCATAAACGTATTTAATAAATCCCGAAATGTTTACAATATACGGGGCATTTGGGGGATATATCGTAAAGCAAGATATTGCACCAAAATGAAAGACAACGTGCTCAACGAATGTCTGATAAGTTTAATTTAAATGAGAATATAAGTATTATAAAAGAACTTGAAACTCACGGTAAAAACATAAAATCTTAACAAGGTTTTACACTATTATGACATTAAAAAATTCTGGAAATTCTGCAGATAAGAATTACTTTTGTTTTAACTTTGCTACATTATTATTAATTCAATATACAGAACGTAAAAGCAAAATCTCCAAACAAAACTAAAATCTTAATTTGGTAGGCAATAATTTTTATAAAAGTAAATTCTTTCCCCATTTTATTCGTCTGATTTCCTTCCGTCTCCTTATTTCGATCGTTTATATGCCACATATGCCTTTTCTTTAAGTAAAGTGCTTTTCCGAATAAGTCAATCGTATTATAGTCAATTCGCATTTCAAAAATGCGTGCTATAGAAGTAGGAAAAAGAATAGATTCTGAAGAGAAAGAAACTTTTATCGAGTGTACATGCTTTTGAAACTAGTTACACGCTAAAGCTCATAAATATTTAACACAATATTCTACAGTAAATACTTCAAGATACCACAAGTCTTTCAAAATTTTTAGAAATAGCTACGTATTTTTAACTTAGACAGACGCTAGCTGCTGTAATTTCTTTTTCCTTTTATTCACAGACACTTGTTTTTTATTTAAAAAACTACAGTTACTCTGAGCAGTTCTTTCTCAGATAAAATGCCTTCCTTTTATTCAGCTTGTCAAATTTCTATGCATGTTCTTCCTGCTGTGAATAATAAATGAATGGGCGATTGCTACATTAGGTTAGTCTGCCACTAATTACATGGTAATATTGAAATAAGAAAATGTTAAATTTGGAAAAAAAATACTAAAAGTAAATTATTTAGTAATATATCAGCATAAGATCTGCTTTACACTGTCATTATTTAGTTTTATTCTCCATTATAAGATAAAAATACGTAGTTTTACTCTTAAACACAATCTTTAGTCTGTCAAGAATAATGAGAAAAGAGTACACAATTAAATTGCGCTAAACACATCAAGGGATATAAAGCTGGTGTCGAAACGCTTCAGGTCTGTGATATACGAAATATTTCCTTTACCTTTCATACATTAGTATTTGTACATTAATTATAAGGATTTTAGCAGTTTAATTTCATAATTTTACAGCTCCTGATGTACGAAATAATCCCAACTAAATATACCTGATGAAAAACCTCAATGATGAAAAAATGTTACATCATTGCAGAACATTACCTTCTGTACTTTTAAGTGAGCTTCCAAGCTTAGCTTAATCAGAAATGTTTCTTTCTGCAGTTTACGAGAGAAGTTTTGGAATTCACATGTGCTAAGACACTTTTAAAAATATAAAATAACTGTCACAATTCCCTTTTTTAATTATTTTAACAAAACACTCTGAAATCAAAATTCACAAATGAAAATAAAACGTACTCTCTTAGAGACCAAATATTTTAGCCAAGAATTATTTCCTATCATTAAGTAACTATTCGTTAAGTTGCTCATGAAAATTATAATTGTATATTTCAGTAAAGCTTAAGGTTATAACTCACACCACTGAAGAAAACATAAATTAAAATCTTACCTTTCATGGGTGCTTGACTGCCTTCTGGTATGGTTAGAGAGTTCGCTAATACTGTCGTCACTCCTGCTAAAGGAGGGCCTTCTTTATGACACGCATTAGTCACTAAGTTTTCATCGTTCCTCACAATGGGTCTAATGCACAAGTTCCCATTAACGGGAGATGTCCTTACAGGATTGCAAGTGGGTGGCGTTCCTGACTTCTGAGCCAGCTCTAATCTTAGTTTACACACAACATTTGGAATGACAATAGCTTCTGGTGGCACATTGCCATTTGGTAAAGATGGTGCTTCGAAATCTCCAGGTCCTGTAGAAGGAGAACAGGAGCTGGACACAGTCGTTGACGAATTAACGTAGGGTGAGTTGGAACATTTCTTGCTTTCTGGGCAGGATAAGTTCAGTGGCTGTTCCACTGGAGTTCTAAGTTCTTGATGATGATGCATCAGTGACTGTTTTGGCAAAGCTGTCCCATTTACAAGAGGAGAAGCAATCAGAGTGTCCTGCTGGTGGGGAGGTGGTGTAACAGCCATCGTACAATAACTACTTGTCAATTCTGGCGATTTGTCCCGGAAGCCAAGAATATCAGCTATAAAGTGAGGCGTGGGGTGCCTAGGGGGCTTTGCGTAAACGTGTGGATGCCACGTTCGGATAGCTGTCACCGCAGGTAATTGCGTCGGAGAGGATGCCAGCTGATGCTGGTGGTGATGATTCTGAAAAGGTGACGGGGAGTTGGACCCACAGCCATTGGCTTGTTGCATCATGTAGAATTCTTGCATTTGGTACTCTCTGACAGCAAAACTACTTAGTATGATTTCAATAACTCTATGTTAAGAATTCAAAAAAAATATACTTGTAGATAAATCTTTTGCTTAGACAACTACGAAGTGTCGTCTAGCAAAAGTACCATTAAATGCAGCCATTCTATGCTTCTTTCTTTACATTATGTTCATAAACAAAATTATAAGGAATACTTTAGACAATAAAATGGAATGTTGTACTGAGAAATCACCAAGAAACCTATATTTAAACAATCAAAACTACGCTGTGTTCACATTTCAATAACCATTACAAATGGATTCTGACTAGATCAAAGCTTTTTTTCTTCATAATTTCAAAAAAGCGATAATATTTAAAGAACAGTTGACTTTTCACTTTAATATTAAGGCAGTTTACAAGTCAGATATCATCTAAATATTTCAGTCTCGTACTACCTGGGTTACTCGGTACTTAATAATTCTTACTGACAGACAGAGCCGTTATGATGAATCTTTCGTCATCTAAATAGAACTGAAATGTGAATTAGATCAGTATTTTAAGTTCATATTGAGAGGTCTATTTTCATTTCAAGTATGGTTACGACTACTGCAGGATAAAACGAAAAAGTACAATTAATTTTGAAGCCATACCTGTCTACGGACAGAAAAGAAAACAAATCTAATCAGTTCCACGATCTGTCGAAGTTCATAGCATTTCCAGAAAGTCAAAAAGAGCACTAGAAGAAACATTTTACGTATTCCTTTTCCCCATCATCCGAAAGTAAAATTACACCGGGTAAATCGTGTCAGGAAATCTGGTGGATTGATTACTGATCGCTTCACAGAAGCACGCCGCTCGCAGATCTCTAAGTCGGCCGATGCTCGCTTTCCCGGCCGCCGCTCCTCAATGCTCTGACGCAACTGAATCAACCACGCGGCGTTGCGTTGGGATCGTAAAAAGGGGGTGGGAAAGGGGGGATGTCGGGGGCTATGGAGGTGGAGCGAGATACGATATAAGAGCCGGAGAGGACTGGGGGGAAGGAATCGCTGGAGGAAGGCAGAAGCTATAATCCTCGCGCCCAATCAATAGGAAGAAGGGGGGTAGGTTCCTAGCAGCGCTTCGGGAAAATGTCTTCATTTAAATGCTCCACAATTAATACTGAATCATTCGTTGCCACAAATACTAGACTAGCATTTGCCAGTTGGAAATATAGCTGTTTATATATCGGTCAGCAAGCGAAAGGGGGGAGGCAGTTTTCTTTGGTTTAATTCTCCAATCTTGGCGGAGGTTGCTGGAGCGATATCGTGCCAATTGTGGTGGGGTGATGTCCCGTTCGACGTATTATCGATATTACCGTGGAGTGAACGTCTCGAAGAGGAGGGAAAAGAGAAAAAATTGTTACGCACCGTAACTGGTGCCATAAAAAATTTCTTTTCGAGTAGGAAGTATTATACTTCTGCATTAGTGCCTATCAATTTCGGAGACCGTTTGAGGTTTAAGAGGGACATATTTAGGGGTCTGATCTTCGATTTTGTGCAAATTGTTCATCCGTTTGCCATGCGTTTGGGAGGGGACTGCTCCGGAGATGCAGGAACTGTTTCTGAAGCGGTGCGCTCAGCGCTCTGGGAAGTTTGACGAAGAAAAATGGGAAAAAGTCTGGAAGGTTTGATTGGTCAGCCAGTTTGGGTCGAATGAAAAATAAAGCGCTTCGCGGATTGCGAAGGAAATTTATTTGGAGGATATATTCTCATGGCGTTGCGTAAAAGTTGATGATTCGTATTTTTATCACGTTTGGCGTATAGCCATTCCATGAATAAAACTTTATGATTCTGGGAAATTTTTGCTTTCCCTTTAGCCGTAACATAAACGGCAGTGAGAACTCTAATAACTCCCACGATATGAGTTTTTCATAAATGAGCAGTTATGATATTTTATGAATAGGTTTTAATAATTTTATTTATCCATTCAGAATAAGTAAGCACTGGAATTGAAAAAAAAATATATATTTTTATAGTTAGTTCGCTTTAAAATTTCTAAAACATTCCTAAAATATAATTTTCATTATTTTGGCATTTTGTTTTGGTCTCAGTTGTCACATTTAATTGTCGGATTAAAGTACTGAAATTTAGGGTCTCTCAAAGCCTCCCGAACTGTCTGTCTTAAAAATTGCATTATTTATGGTTTGCAAGCAACTTAAAGTTAATACTAAAGCTATTTATTACTATCAATACCTCATGTAAAAATCGCTCGTCAAACGTTCCAGAGGGCTGAGCACACCGCTTCAGAAGCAGTTTCTGCATCTCCAAGGCTGAGGTTGGACTTTTATTTCCACCCCGATTCTGAGAGAGCAATTCTGACCGCGGGTGGTCCGGGGTTCCCCACCCCTCTTCCCTACCACCAGCTGACAAGAGAAGCCTTTTTGCTTGCCGTATGTTTAGAATGCTTCCGTACCGCAAAGGTACTACACATTTACAAACATCGCTGATTACCCCGGGATTCGAACCCGCGCTCTTCGGTATAGCAACAGGCTCCCCTAACCACTATACCGTCTGGGCGTCTTTATTTTCTTGTTTTAACTGTTTAAATTCGTGTAACATGAAATGGAAATTTAGATAGCATTTAAAATACGTTATTAATCTATATTTTGCAACGATATATTTTTTATCACCTTTTAATCATCGTTCAAAGCTTTTTGCTACCCGTTTTCTTATAAGCGTCACTAACATGTTATCTAAGATAGAAATCAGAATAACTAAAATTTTTCTGAAAATCTTAGAGGTCTTAATTCTTGATACTCTGCTATCTATTTATCATTTACATATACTGTATATTAGTTACAAATGTAAACAAAGATACTTTCAGACAAAAAATTTTATTTCTAAGTGTGATCATATTTCTTATGCTGTCTTGTAGTGTATCTGGGCACTGATCTTTGAGTGAGGATCGGTGAAAAAATGGTAATTAACTAACTTTTCACTATCACACCAAAAGAGAGGTTTGTAAAGTAATTTCGCGTAGATAACTATACGAAAACGTAAGTGCACTTACATATGTGAATACGCTTTTATGTGCTAGAATTAAAGCACTAAATTTCCTCCTAATAAAGTACTGAAAGAGTTATATTTATATTGCTAGCATAAAATGTACTAAATAGTTTAAGTTTATTTTATTTTATTCCGCAAAAGCCCTTTTTTGCTGAGGTATTCTGTTTTCCAAGGAAATGGATTGCATAAATAAAATTTTAAAAAACATAAGACGCTCTGCAGTTAATATAGGCCTAGCAGCCAGCTATATCGATTAACCTTGAAGAAGTTTCATGGTTTGCTTATGTATGTCCATAAATTAATGAATAATTGTAATAATTATTTAGTTCAAGAAATAAAATTAATTTAGGAGATACAACTTCTAAATCACTCAGGAAAAAAATTGGGAATCTCCTTCATTGTAAACTATTTATTTTCATTCAGCTGTTCAGATTTTAAATATCAGCTACTTTATTATAACCACGGTAATTAATAAATAAAGAGGTTCATCTCAGTTTAGGTTTTGAATAATATTTAACTGAGCAATCTCTAAAGGAACTTGAATGTTTTGATTCCATAAAGAAGAGTGTGAGCAGTGAGATTTAATTAAGGTTTTTTTAAAATATCACTTCTAACAAATATTAGATTTACAGTGGTAAAAAAAGAAATATGCTTTCAGTAGAAAGCGTAAAACAGATTCTGAGTTTAGATCTCTTACCAATTTATCAATATACAATAAATATTCTCACAGAATGTATGTCTAAGAGCGACAATGAACAGAAACAGAATATTCGTGCTTGCGACAAAGAAAACAGAGAGCGGCCCAACCTCATAGTGGTTACCATCGCTGACTGCCGTGCCGAAGGGCCCGAGTGCGAATCCCGAAGAAGGCATGGATGTTTGTAAATGCATATTGTCGGTGCGCCATGGCAACACTAAATATGCGGCGAGCCGAAAGTCCTCTTGTGTAGTTTGGTGGAAGGGAAGAGGGGGGCACCCTCGGACCCGTGCCCCCGGGCTGCTCTCCTTCAAAATCGGAAGCGGAACTGTCACCTGCTAGGTGCTCAAAGTTGTTGCCAATAACGTAATCTAGCGTTGTTTCCCAAGAGGAATTTCGTGGGCTTGGGCTAACTACGTCAGACAAGTAAGCATAACCCAATACCAACAGATTAGAGAGAAAAATCCTGGACGGCAAAAATATGGTTCCTGAACAGCAACACGTTTGCTAGAAAACATAAAAAAAAAAAAGAAAAAAGAAAATCTGAAATGTTTCAGATTTTAAATTACGTTCCAAGGAACGTTTCTTTATCATTTTGTGTGTTACCTTTATTTATTAAATATCATGTTCTCCTCACTTAAACCATAAAATTCAGTTAAAGAACAATATCGCAAAATAATTTTAAACTGAGCATATATTTAGAATTTCTGATACACATTCTCACGCGTTGGAGATAATGTTTTCTATACAACGTTGTCATTGCTCGCTTTGAAATCCTTGAGTTTGTTAATCAAAAATTCGTTAAAGTTTTACAAAATATGAAATCGATAATAAATTGTAATTGATAAAATCAATTACAAATTTCAAATTTGGGCTTCCAGATGCCCATATTCGCAGCAGGATTACGTCATTTAATATGCGATGGCTCTAGGTACCGTCATTTTATCACAATGCGAGAAACATGCATACATTTATGCAGATGCTTCATTATTTAATTTCTTTAAATATAATACAGGGCTGCAATATTTGGTGGCAACAGTTTGAAAAGTGAACCGGCATTTAATGTTTCCGACTCAAAATCGGAAAACAAAAACAATAGTCCTTCAAGAACAAAACCCCTTTGGACTAAAAAGTCAGTTCGTCAGCATATTCTGTGAGCTACCTGTCTCATTGAAAGAAAGTTAATCCAGTGACCTAAATTATCATTGCATTTCATTCACCTACCAATAAAATTAATTCTACAAACATTCTTTAAGGTTAGAGTGTTCTTGATTGTAAACATTAATTGTGTACCCGTGCCTTTCCACTTTCAGTGCAATATTTAATAAATTATGCAAGATATTTGGTACTTTATTTATAGTGCAAACTTCATTAATTTTGATTAGCAATGAATTTACATAAGTCTGTTAAGCTCAGTTAAGCTAAAACAAGCTAAGTTATGACATTCGAAGAATTTGGTATGCTGGATATCCTTGCAACGTATTTTAAACTTGTTTTATAAATTTACTTTAAACTTACAGTGGGTTTTTCATACCACAACCATTGCGCGGTTCGAGAAGAATATGTAATGGCCATATGATGAATATGCTCCATCTTTCCATAAATTAAAGAAAAAGTCAGGTTTCTTAAAATGATTTCATAAATATCGATTGAAGTTTAATAGCGTTCAGGCAAGTTTGTAGAAAAGTGTTCAACGTACAAATCATTTATCACTAATGAATCGACTTCAGTTTAAACTTTAAATAAAAATCATCGGAAGAATATCCGGGTAAAATGCTGTTATCACAAAAACGACACCGATTGGAATATTCTTAGAAAAATTAGACTACTTGAGAGTAATCTTGCCTTATTTAAATCTGAATAGAGAATGTAAAATAACAGATTTCTACCTCTATTTTTTCTTGAAAAGAAAAGTTTTTTAAAATTCTTAAGGATAAATCAACGGTTTACAAAAATTTCTATCACAAAAGAAAGACATTTATGAAAACCTAAAACACTGGTAGGTGGTTTTTTTTTTTTCAATTTATTAGATAGGACTTCTTTAGCTGTTTACCTGTTTAGAACTTTTGCTTTTCTTCTTTCAATAAGGATTCTAATTTTGACGCATTTGAGCAATAAATAGTTTTAGTTTATAAATTTTATTTTTTGACGAACAATAACAATGATGTACGAGAGGAAAAGCTTTGCAAAATGAGCTTTCGAGGAAGTGTGTTTCGTTATTTGGTAGTAAATAAATGAGATTAAACTCGTGGAAAGTATTTATTATAGATCTATAACAAGTTGAGGGTTTAATGTTTTGCTTTTTTTAATTCTCCTATATTATATTTTTATTTATTATTTTCTTCTAAAGAAGAGACTATATTGCATTAAACCTATGCTAAAAACACAATTGAGAGAGACAGTGAACAAATTGATATTACAAAATTCCAAGTATAAAATCGGAAAGGTGACTGTAGACCCTGAAGACTTGTTGCAAGATTGTTTCGTATAATGTTAGTACATAGTATTAGCAAAGTTGGAAATATTATGAAAATTATCAAACTAGGACATAGAAACGCGAAACGAGGAAAAGTAATTCATAAAATGGCTGCATCCATTGAATCGATGCAAAATCGCCAGAAATCTTTATTTTGTAAACAGAGGCTCAATATTTGCAAAACGAAATAAAACGATGTAATTTGTCTATAACAAAGAAATAAATAAGGCAACATAAAATTATCTTTTAGTAAAATCCGAATTATTAAATCTAAATACCGCTTTCCTTTGCATTTATTATTAGACGTAGGAGTCTCAGTCCCTGCTTGGTAACTCTCTCCAACCCCCCTTGCCCATCGAAAACGTTCTCATTTACCTTGCCTTTCAAGAACATAAAAAAATGTCTAAAAAACTGTTATTCCTACATTATAGAATTAATAATTCACGTTACTAAGCAAATTTTTGATGATGCAAACTGCGCTATTATTCCGTTAATAACGTCACTCACTTTCTGTATACAGTTGTTTCTATACTGGATTTATAACTCCATGCTTATAGTACTGTTTTTAAAAGTCCTTTCTATCGCATATGATATCATCCTTTCTAGTTACGTTTGAGATTAGCCTCTTGACAGCTTAATAGTTTTCAAAATGTACCATAGAAGTGATTTTATAAAGGTAGTTAGAAGATATAGATTTTTTGTTTTCAGAGATTAATTCTTTGTGGAGAAATATAATCCTATATGCGATGCTATATGGATGCGCGAGTATAAAATTAAACATTTATTATTTTCACTTAGGTTGTTTATCAGACAAATACAATTGAAATATATATTAAACAAAAAGATAAATAGAAAAAAAACCCACAGAAATTATCATTTGCGTATTTGTTATCTTCCATTTAGTTTCCAGTAATGAACAGTATAATGTTGCCAGCTTGGCGATATCTCGTCAGTTTACCCAGATACCCATTTACATAATGCTAAATAGATTTGTCCCCGTATTCTTACTTTTCCTGCATAGGTCGTCTTTTCCGTGTTGTATTATACAGAAAAATACAATAATTTCGCGTATAATTACACTAAAATCATCTGTGTATGTACAAAATTCGTAACAATACCTTATAAATTGACGAATATATTTTATTATTCTATAGCAGCATAACATTCCAATAAAAGTATTTACTTTAAAAGTTGCATACTAGAAAAGAAATTCTCTGAAATACCAACTTTTTGCTTACTAAACCGAGACAAGGAGAATGTCAGTTTAGAATAAATGCATTTATACAAATGAGTGCAAAACATTCGGAGGCGAAGAAAATTCTTCCTGCTTAAAAGAATTGAAAATTCATTAATCGCTAATTCAACAAACACGAGTCCTTATGCTGCTCAAACTTTTGAGCATTATGCCGAAGATTTCATTTATGTTTATTGTCACTATTTCTACAATTTAAAGAAGAAATAGATATCTGTAACACGATACTAATAGCCCGAAGTATGTATTGCAATACATTTGCACGTTTGTATTAAAATATAGTATTTAACTGAGTTGTTTAAAATATTATTGAACCTTTATTTTCAACACGACATAAGACCTATACTGCTTTTTTGTTTTATATTAATAATTCTGTCCTGGTTAAACTGACGAATAAAAAGAACGGAAAAAGAAATTAGAAATACATCTAGACAATACTCATAAATGCACGGAACATGAGACAATACTTTTATATTCTACGAGTGTTCGAGCATTGTGGATTTTCAGATTGCTGCCATTCAGCAAAGCACATAGGCTTTAATTTTTTTTAATTTAAATTTTCATTTTATTTTTATTTATGTACTCAGTTAAATTAATTTAATTTAATTAATTGGTAAATACATTCAACAGATTTGCAGGCATTTGCGACTTTAGTGTAATTAATAAAAGATATTTCTAATGTTTATATTGCGTAATTGGCAGAGAATAATTTTCTAAAACTTTTAAAGTGTTTTACATTTAGAATTTTTCTAATCCTTTTTCGGAACTTTTAACTGGTTGTTTTTGAAAATAAAATGAGCAAATCGACAACCTTGTATTCGGGGTAGATTTTGTAAAATCCCTTTCAAATCGATTTCGAGGGCAAAACGGGTCCGCCTTCACCAGGAGCAAAAAATTCTGCAAAAGCGAGAAAGCGAATGTCGATCATATTTATACCCACAAACGATCAGTGGAAGAGGCGATAGCGCTATCTATCGGCAGAAATAGAAATGTGGTGGTAACCCACGTGATTGTCTTGCGTCTTGATTGTTTTGTATTTGCAATAAGTCACGTTCTTCATGAACTGACTCTGTTCCGGCGATCAATAAGATACTTTTTTAATTATTTATTTTAAATATTACTTAAGTGCGTGTTTCAAAACAGCAGCTGTAATTTAAAAATAATTTTAGTTGAGTTTCTTAACAATATTTCACAACAAATGCTGCCTTGTGTTATGACTGTTATAAATAAAGTAGGTTTCTAAAACCCTTTATCTGATGGGTGGCAAAATATTTAATTCGACTTCTTATACAAACTATCGTCTGCATCCAGAATAAAATTTAATGATTACGAAAAAATTTATAGCTTGATTAAATGACATCATAACTTTTTAAGGAAGATATTTCAATATCTTCCTTTTCGAACAATTTGCATTTTCATATTTTACGGTTTCTACTATTTTGCGAAAAAATGAAAAAGGAAATGCGAATGGAGCTTACAAACTGAAATTCCTTTTGAACTGACTTTTAATTTTATTCAAGATCATAGAACTAATTTCATGAAACGGATGCATTGATATTACGCTTATTTAAGAAAAACGCAATATTTTTACGACTTTTTTCACAAGAATTTTTATGTATTTTTCTATTTCCTAAAATTTTCAATGGAAATGCTAGACAATAATATAAAGTATTTTGAATTATTATTATCTCTTTTTGAAAGTTCAGTTATAATTCCACACATTTAAAATACGCTTCCATGTTCCAAGAAAAGCTATCATGCGATAAGACTTTTTTTTAAAATATAGAGTTAACAATACCGTTAAAAACTCAGTATAACCGAAATGATGGGACATAATAACTCTAAATCAGGGAGTTCAAAAGCCAATCCATGAAAGCTTTTTATTCAACTTATTTTCCTTTTCTCAAATAACGTTTTTCATTACACGGCAAGTAATCTTAGTATTCTAGTATTCCGTACATTGGCGTAGTTAGAGCTTTTGCCTTCTGGAGCGTAATATGAATTTGCCACAGAAGCGTTCTTTGAATTTGCCGCCCATCTTGAGACACAAGCAGATAGCTAAAAATGTCCTAATGACACATAGGGAAATAAATTAAAATTTATGTTTATTTTTGAAGTAAAACTTTAATTCCAACTTTTTAAAATTATATTATTATTTGCTTGATTTTGTGTTTGGAAACCCATCGTTGGCATTATAGTAATCTACATATTTTTTACAACTGCTGTTGTGTAGATAGTCCAGAGATATTTTTTAAATTAAAGATATGTATTTTCTGTTGCTGTCTGGATGGGTCGCATGCTATTTTGCTCCAAGCCATTATGGTCAGCCAGTGAGAATATATATACTACCTAGCCAACTACAGCCCAAAGGCAGGACAATTTATTTCTGTGCATTAGTAGAATAGTTTGCAGATACAGTTTCACGTACGCTACGTGGAACTGGAACTTATAGACACTGAAATTTTACAGATCTTAAAACCAGAATTTTATATATATTTACAATGATGTTTTAACAGTTAAAGTTTAGGCGACAGAATTTGAGCTGGTTTGGTGTGGTTTAGTTTAATATGGCAAAGCATATTAGGCGTACCTGTCTAAGGAGAGGGATGCCTTCATGGAGAACTTTCTGAGAGAAACTTGCTCATACGCCCGTTATGGACGAAGCAATGACCATCCAGTCAGCCCGTTTGCCTACAACCGAAACCAGGTCGGAACAACCACTGTTTAGCAATTTTACCACTTGGCCACTGGTGGGCCTATTTGAAGCTGTATCCTTACATATTGCTACGAATGTGGGACATAGCTAGATGATTTTAGTGCAGTTATATGTGAAATAGTTGTAGTTTTCTGTATAATGTAAATATAGAGAGAAAAGCTATGTTGGAAAAGTAAGAACAAGCAAGTCTATTTAACATTGAGTAAATGGATAGCTCGGTAAATTGGTGAGATATCGCCAAACTGGCACCTGTTTTGGCAAGAAATCATCAAACGTCGCCAAGCCTGGCGACCATTTGGCGACATTTTGATCCGGTCCCTGTATCGCAGTAACAGGTACTGTAATTGAATAAATGTAACTGATCACTATATTAGCTGTAATCATAATTCGACCCTCACTGCCTTCCAGTAATTTCTTCAGAAGCAGAAAGTACCAGAAGTATCTCGGCGGCCAGGTAAGAACTATATAAGGCCGGAGAGAGCATATGTTCTCGGTTGCTGTTGTTGTTAGGAGTTACCTCAGCGTGAGTTTCAAACACTATCTCTAGTTTAGCCTCGCTATTTCGCTGCTCTTTGTATTGCGTTATGTTTCACGTTCTCAGTAGTTTGAAGTATCGCTACTGAATGAACCCTGTGATACTGTGAAGATTTATAGGAGTATTTTTATGCAAAGTTTCACAGCTTTGAAGACTCTTTTGGCTTTAAGAAAAAAAAAAGGATTAATCTATCGTTATACCAGTGTGCATTCAATCTATAACGAACCCGCACGCGACAATATGAACTCTGAATAGAACTCGGAATTGTGATATTCGATGTTACAGTTATTAAAATGTATTACAGTTATAATAGAATCATTGTTTACAGTCTTATCAGTTTATGTATTTAACTGTCTGTATCGCTCTAGTTATAGCTCCATGATTGTCTGGCAGCAATTCACATCATTTTCGTTCATTACATGTCGAGGGTTTTGACAGATGTAGCCTTGTTGTCATGTGTCAGTCATATAGGTAGTTGCTGAGGTCGTCCATAATATCACAGCAGCACATATCCGATTCTCCTTTGCCAAATCTGTGTAAATATGCAAGGGTGGGACAATAATCTGTGTATAACTGCGTAGCATAGCTGCAGTTAGTCCTGATTTCAGTAGAAAACTTCGGAAATATTTATAAGTCTTTCAACTTACATCCGTGTTATCCCAATTTTCTTGCCATTTTGATACGACTTGAACACTGGTCTTGTTCTTGAGGTGAGAAACTGGATTTGGAATCTAGATGTGAGGCGTACTAGGATTTTGCTAGTTGATCCGAGAAAGATATGCATTTTTTAAGAAAATAATTTTAAATATTTTTTATTTATAAAACTTTTATTACAACTTACAGCTATTTTAAAGGAAGCTCGTAACAATATTATAATATTTGGAACTTTGTGCTGGAGATTGTATTTTACAAAAGTTCAAAGAGACTCCCCTTTCTAGTCCCTGTTTCTTTTCATCAACAGTAACGGAAATAAAATTAGAAAATACACAACTTCTAAAGCCTGTTTGTTCAAAAATACCAAATTATCTCATCAAACGCATACTTCAACGTGCTTGGGGTGGGTGAGACAGAATATTCGCGTAGAATGAAAACATCACGTAGTCGTGTGTTTCCTACAAATTTTAAAAATTATTTTTATGCATTTCAAAAATAAATTCTGTAAATAAATACGACAAATAAAATGGAAACGTACAGCAAAGTATAGAGAAAATTAAATTGTAAATTGCAGCATTTTTGTTTTAATATAGTCATTTTATGTATGCGCGGGAACTATGAAATGATTTTTAAGGGAACATTTACCACATTTTCAACTATTTTTTACCTGTTTCCGTTTCTTTGTAAAATTAAGTTTTAATAAAGGATATTTCTTAATTTCTACACAATCTAGGTTATAAGTTTTATACTCCTTCAATTTACACACAGCTTCTACCACGTGTCAGTCTGAAAATACCAAATTTTTCAAAGTCATCGCTCTATTCTAATTCGTCTTCTTCCGTTAGAACTATTAAATTCACTTGATGATAATTTGCTTTGTTTGTTGCTAAGCAAATTAATCATATCTATGTATTTATATGGATATCCACATAATTTTGTATGTGTGTGTTTTATGGAATTATTTTAAGTGATCAGTTTTGACATTTTCAGATGTTTTTTTCCGCTACATTGCATCTTTGCTTTCACCGCAATGATTTAACTATTTTTCCAATTGTTTCGCAGTCTGGATAACCAAATCATGTAGTACTTCGGAAAAAAAATCTCACAATCAAGCTATCGCCAAGGTCTGTGAGTACCCGAAAAATATAGTAACCCCTGCGAAATCAAGTTATATACTTCTTGTCACGTGACAAAGGCTACCGCGAGGGACTTAGCAGGGAAAAGGGATATGGAACCACTGGGGAATCCTATAAAACGTTAGCCGTAATAGCGCAATGACGCTGAGAATAGTAACACATGGGAATAAGAGGATGTCTTCCCCTTTGTGCAAAAAAGAGAAAGAGGGCGGGGGGAATGCTGAGGTGATATCATGAGTTAAGTGGATTAAAGTTGGGAGATGGTATCCTTGATGACTGGAATCTCATCCCGTTTTAAAAGCGAATCGGGAGTGGCCAGTTTGGCGGGAAGAGACTTCAAGTTTCTTCAATTTTGTTGATCTATTTGTTCAAATTCAAAGCTCAGGACATGATTTTATTGGATTAATTAAGTTTTATTTCTGCAGAAGTGGTTATATAAGATAAGTTTTAAAAAAGACGAAAATATTACTCGAATAAAAGGAATACACAGTTTAGCATTCTCCTAATTCTGCCGAGGAAAAAGATAAAATAATACTATTTATCTTATAAGGTATTTCTCCCGCCTTCTTCGCATACCTTCGTGGTGTAGTGGTCAGCACGCTGGGCGCATATTCCAGAAGTCCGTAGTTCGAGTTCCGACGAAGGCGTCGCTCATTTTTCATCTATCCCGCTTCCAAATAACCTAATGGCTCTACAAGTGATCCCTGAACTCCCTGGATTTGGTGATTGGGTCCCCCAAACCTCAGTTGCCTTTTAAAAGGGGGAGTATATAAGGTATTTCTTCCTCCTTCTTAGCATGTCTTCGTGGTGTAATGGTCAGTACGCTGGGCGTCTATTCCAGAGGTCCGTAGTTCGAGTTCCGGCGAAGGCGTTGCTCATTTTTCATCTCTCCTGCTTTAAAAAAAATACCTAATGTCTCTACAATCTTTGCAGAATGTTTCACGCATGGACATAAAATACAATGGAATCCCTTTTAATCTGCAGCAACCGGAAAATTCCGGATAAGGGATTTTTCCGGAAACTGAATTTAAAGAGCTTACCTTTTCGTTTCTGTGATGAGATCTGTATAAATTGCAGCATGTGAAGTTCATCGGTCATGTTTTTTATCGATCGATCGGCTACAATTAATAATAATCACACATTATTTAAAATTAAAGCACATAGACATGACTTCAGAAAAGCAAAACTAAGCACCATTTTAAACCTACTTATATTTAATATCAGATATAAGTTAAGAATTTCTTAGTGTGATGGTATATAATTTCGAATGCCTGCCTGCTTACAAATTGTCGCCGTAGTTTAAAATACGTTGTGCTATAACGTTTTGTATTTTTTGGAAACATAAAAATGTAGGAAATGTTAGAAGACTAAAAGGGAATTATCACTATGTCTTAAGTGTCACTAAGTATCACAGAGACAGGAAAAAGAGTGTAAAGGACCCTTTATTTAAATAAAAGTTATCACAAGGCGCCACTCATGCTTACAAATACAATCAATAATTATGGCTTAAATCAAAGATAATAAATTGACTCAACTATGTAATAGTAAATTAGCCTAGAGACAATTCGTGAGTGCAAGCTTGCTCTGACCTAAAGGTCGGCGTGACAAACCTAATGGCGAGAATAACTCAATGCTGCAGACTACTACTCTCAGTAGAATCGAAATTAGCAACGTGGCCTTCAGCAAGCGGAATACGCTCTGATTCTACCCTCTAAAACACTTCTTTGCATACTGTCTTCTTTATACTTCATTTGAATATCATGCGAGCTGGAAATTCACGTTTACGGAAATGGTTTTTTGTTTAGTAGATTATGGGAAAGCGCACTAGAGTTATCTGCTTAAGGGAAGGGATAGCTTCATGGAGGACTTTCAAGGAAAACTGGCTTGTATACATGCTACACATGGGGAAAGCCACGAAAAGCTTTGCCCATGAAAACTCATGCCGCCAGCCCGTTCCACTGAAATTGAACCTAGGTCAGAACTACCAGTGTTCAGCGATTTAACTGCTCGACCGCTATGAAAATGAGGAGGATAGGAAAATTCATTAATAAAAGGTAACTGGTTAAAAACTAAACGACACCGCACTGTGTATAAGATGTAGCTTTATAATATCATGTACTGAGATAGATGAACATTTATCGGCAAATATTATGAAAGTCTGAAATCCTTCGTAAGCTTCTTTCTATCTAAATTTCTTTCTCTCCGTGCCGTCTTTATTTTTTTTCTTCTTCTCCTCCTCGTCTTTCTTCTTTCCTAATAGATGACCAATTATTTCGTTGTCATCTTGAAAGAATGTGTCGGAAACAGGATTGTCTGCATCCACGCAACCTACACGCCCTTTTTACTAATACTTTCTTTCTCCGAACATGTAACTAAATTCAATATGTCGATCACGCGCTCCCGATGTATTTTAAAACCAAAATAATTTTCGTCACTTGACTCGTCTTAAACCAACATGATCATACGGCACACTTTGCTCCAACAGCGAAGTAAAATAATGCTCTTGACATCTTTCCAAGCAAGAGATAAAATAAATCTGGCCTCAGTGTGAATTATATCTTGAAACTATAGACTCTGTTTTCAAAGTTCATACATCGACGAAAAAGAAAGGATTCGTAGTTCACCTTTATATTCTAGATATCCTTTGGTCCATTGTTTAGATACGCTTGTTACATGGGGGCAAAAACACAACATAAATGTTGTTGTTCTTTTGGCCTATCTGAGAGGAACAAGCCCACGAAATTGATCGGGGCAAGAAGTGCAAGATTTCGCTTGTCGTTGGCAAGAACCTTGAGCACCATAAAGGTGGCATTACGATTTTGTTCAATTCCGCCCACAATTGTGATGGATAGGTTCCAGGGGGAGGAGTCAGAGGTCTCTGCCCCCTCTTCTCCTACCTCCTACTACCGACTTTCCGCTCTTCGCATATTTAGAGTACCCCCATGCCACTCAGACACTATAGATTTACAAACATCCATGTTGTCTCGGAGATTTGAACCCGGAACCTTCCGTACGGCAGTCAGCGTCACTAACCACTAACCCTGTTGGGTGGCCAATATAAATATTTTATACATTCACATTATGTGTCTTTTTCCCAGACCTAAATTTAGATCGTCAAAAGAGTCATTATTTTGATATTGCCGGTTAATTTGGTACCGGTTAACAGAGATTTGACTATAATTTAATTGTAAGAAAATTCGGCGATAAACTGTATGGAAAAACTAATTATAGAAGATATTATAAAACTATTGAGAGAATCTTCCACGCTCGCCGCCCACGGTGTCATTGTAATCATTGAACTATAATTTCGTTTCTTTTTTTATTTTTATGGGAAGGCATCTGAGGAATGAATAAATACAATAATGATGTTTGTAACAAGAAGTAAACAATTTCTTAAACCGTAATATGTTATTAAGAAGCTTGTTTCCAGTGAGATTTATGACGATATTATTTAGAAGCATACTGTCTTACATTAAAGCACTGTAGCAATTTGTAAATTACATAAACGATGCTTCTGTGATTGACAATGATTCATGGAATTCTGGTCATACTTTTAATTTATTTTTTTAAAATTTTATTTATTTGCTTATTTGTTTTTGCTTGTTCCTTTCCTCCATGATCGAAAAAATCCTCCACGAGGACTTTTAGATAAATATGTTG
>KK112709.1:52425-66475 GCA_000611955.2 Stegodyphus mimosarum | reverse complement strand
AATGTAAAACACTATTGCATTATTTCAGATTATAAAGGGAATTTTATCAATGCAAAAAATGCAGTACAATCAAAAAATTATTTATTGCTTTACTTCAATAACGATCACACAGTTAACTATAATAACTAACAAGCATAAAAATAGTCACTAATTTTTTATCTGGAAGTATCTATTAAAATTTCTTCTCCTAAATTATAAATAACCGTTTATAACGATCCACGTTAAGTGTTGTGATAACAATTCAGGAGACTTTTTTTAAGAAATTTTTTTTGTGTAACCTTGCAAAAGAAGAAAAATATTATCACTTATGAACGTTCTACTCTTTTGAAATTTTTCTCTTCGATATTTGGGTGATTCTCAAATTCAAATAGAAGGTAGTCAAAAGCAGTTATTTTTTAATTAGGTATTAAATGGCAGCTAATATAGTAAATGGAAAGAAATAATATTACACTGACTGTAGAATCTTTCAAAAATCATGCATGCAAAAACAGTATATTCTACATCTTGGGCGGTCTTAGAGGCTTCTTTCCTTCAAGTATCAATAAAAAACAGTAGAGTATGTTTTAAGAAAGACCCTCTTAAGCAATTTTGATGCTTCAACTGATGAACTGGTGGTATTCTCAGACTCAAAATCAGCACTCGAAGCGATCTGCTATGGAGAAACAAGACCAACTCAAGAAATATATCCTTCTCAATTAAATAAAAAGACCCTGCACTCTTCAGTGGATCCCTACGCACGTGGGCATTGAGGGAAATGAGTGTGCTTACACCCTGGCAAAAGAAATTCGGAACTGGACCAGCCCTCAATTGTTACCTTTGAAGATGCAAACGCAAACGTTTTGCTAGACGTTTTAGAAAGCCCCTAATTCCGCCCCTTGACTGCCCCACAGACCTCTCGTCTGCACTGGCAAGACTTCGTATAGGTCATTTTAAAACTATGAAGATATCTCCAGGATAGTAGGATCTTACCCAATATGCATAAATTGCTCACAAACCCAATTGACGCCAGAGCATATCTTCAACGTCCAGGCTGTCATTGCTGCTCTTAACCAACTTGGCTTCCCATCACATGATATCCTTTAGAGTCTTTAAGCTCCAGACCTGACAAGGCTTGTCATGCAGACTTTTGGCTCCATTTAGCACCTTTTCCACGGACAAGAAAATAACAACAAGAAGAAGAAAGACCCTTGCATTACGTTATTTAAGTATTATGATTGCGTACTAGATAGAAACCTATTGCCAGCTTCCCACATACTTAAAATAACATCTTTATAACTATACTGTGTGTAGTATACTGAATACATAATGAAAATTCCATATATAAAGTTATTGCCATGATGAAATATTTAGAGAAAGATGAAAACATATAACGTGTATATTTATGATAGAAGCAATTATCATAAATCTAACAGTGCAGTAAGCATTAAAAGTTTGTTTCTTTTATAGTTCCTGAATAGATTTAGTAATAATAACAATAATTTTCAAGGAAATAGAAAGCACACAAAAAAATCTGAAAGCTTTCGGATTTTATATTGCGCCCAACGAGGCCTTTTTTAACATTTTGTGAGTTACCTGTATTTATTAAATATCAGGTTCGTCACACTTAAACCACAAAATTCAATTCGATAGCAATATAACAAAATATTTAAAAACAGCATATCTTTAGAATTTCTAATAGACAGTCTCGAGCGCTGGAGATAAAATGTGTTTTTTCGTTCAGTGTGGCCATTGCTCGCTTTGAAATCGTTGAGCTTGTTAATCAAAAATTCGTTAAAGTTTTACAAAGTAAGAAATAGATAATAAACCAAATTCGAAATTCAAAATTCGGACGTCCAGGTGCCCATGTTCGGGTGGAAGATTATGTTATTCAAAATTATATGGCTCCAAGTACTGTCCTTTTTTCACAGTGCTAGAAACATATATACATTCATGCAGATTCTTCGTTATTTAATTTCTTTAAATATAACACAGGGCTATAATGTTTGGTGGCAACAATTTAAAAAGTGATTCACCGTTTATAGCAAAGAGCAACAAAATGTCCTTTTGAGACTAATAGCCCTTCAGGGGTACCCCCTTTGAGATAATTAATATATTTATTACACCTCATCAGTCGTTTTTAGATTTTTGATGCATTTTACCTTCACAAATGTTATAACAGTATATGGTTAAATATATACTGTTATAACGCAGCATTTGTGTTCTATGAGTAGGATATACAAAATGACTATTTAACAGAGCTGAGACATTTCATTTTATAAAACTCGAACCACATAATTGCTAATTATTGCTTAATAAGTGGAGAATAATTTATTTCTTAAAAAGTGGTGACTTGACGGAGAAGTTAATTTTGATTTTGCAAGTTAAAAATATATTTCACAAAGATTATATGGAATAAAGCTACTCTCGTATCGTGGTTAATATTTTCGAACAACATACAAGAAAACGCGCATTCTTAAACTACGTAAAATGTGGAAATATAGTGATATATATCTTGTCATGTATCAATCACACAGCTAATTAACAAACTAATACTTGAGTTAATTAAGTACGGCGTATAAAATGTACCAAATTAAAGTATGGAAGAGCAACAGAGAAGAGTAACTGGTAAGGGTCCTCTGTGATTTTTATTTATAGCAAAGCAGAATCTGACAATATTGTCAATATCTAAATCAACTTATTTGAATCTGAAACTGCGAAGTAAATGAGGGATAGCAGAAATGAACAGATGCTTTTAACACAGATTACACAGAAAAGATTTCGAAGTGTTACAACACGTTACAGAACACGTTGTAACACTTCGAGGCTTTGGCTACACAGTTTGGCATCAATTTGCGAACAGAGGCAATATTGCGCGGTGCTTGACCATTCAACTCCTACTCCAAGTACACTATAATCGCTGCATTTTGTATCCCAGAATACACCCGTATAATGAACTTTGTCTCGGATCTACCCGCAGACGGTACGTCCACCAACAAACCCATATCGCATCGCCTCACCACACAGCGTTTACCAAAACGCGTATATGTATGCCGGACCAAAACCGAGCTTTATTATATTCCGCTTACGTGAGCGCGAGGAAGCAAGCCTGCTTTGCTGTGCAACAAGGACCGTGCAATCTTCGTTGCTATGCCCCGTTAGGTCCACAGTCCGAGAACCACGTCGTTAATTAACTTAGTTTTGGGGTTGGGGTTCTAATAAGGCAGATTTCCATTGCGACTCGTCGAGAGTACGGGTGGAGGGTGGAGGGGGTCGTCATTGGAGAGGTTCAACGGGGTGTGACGTAACAGAGTGACGTTGAATGGACTGAGTTTAGTTGCCGTTATGAGCGGGGACAAAGATCGGATGGATGGAGAGAGAGGAAGGGGTCTGAGGCACAACGATGTCCAGCGTCGGTTAAGCAGTTTGATGTCGAGGGGCTCAGGGGGTGTATCTTCTAATTGCAGAGCAGATTCTGCTCGGTACTTGTAGAGAAAGGGAATTTGAATTGCTTTAAAATACTTAAATTAAGCACATAAGCGTCTGAATATGGTTTAGTATTTCGATTGTAAAATATTACTATTAAACAATGAGGTATTCGCCTCCTACGTATAATTTTGATTAAAATTCATAAAACGCTGAACAATTTTTCTTCAGTAGGTGCCTGTATTATCTATACCTAATAATATGAATGGAATAAAATAGTTGGATATATATATATATATATATATAGCAAGATTTAATATTTATTGAAATACATCAGGAAGATAAACCGTTTCTTAATAAATCTGATTATATTAATGTGTATATGGTTTTGATAAATCTCATCAACCTTTATAATCGAATATAAAACATAATAATAGCTAGCGTAACTGTTTAATTAATGCATATGTTATTTACGAAATAATTAAAAAATGCTTCTGTGCAATCATAATTTTTTATTCGAGTGTGGTGGACTCTGATCTTTTCCTTCTCTTACAGCAGTGCTTTCTAATCAGTGTGAAATTTTCTAATTTAAATGTATGGTTTAAAATTTTCCTCTGTTTGTAAAGTGACACTTATTAGGAAAATTATTTTCTGAAGTAACAATAATAATACCTAAACAGAAAAAGAATTGGCCTAAGGTGGATTGTGTATTAGTTTGTCCACAATAACAACACTTTTTAACAAGTTTTGTTGAGTACATACAGCACACATTTTCCATTATAAGTAACTGATAAAAATAATGCAATAATAATACACTCAAAACTGCCGGTCACTGCCCATTTGAGCTTTACCTGAATTAAATAATCCAGTCAGAGAACTTTCATTACCTGAAAGATTAACGCGTTATTTTAAGGATATTATATATAGCATTAAAACAAATTCCTACGCAGCAAAGTTCTATTCGCGAAGCTCTGTATTCTACTCCCATACCATTCACATGTTAAATTTTTAAGTGCAGCTGAATTGCGCTTAATTTCAGAAGAATAGGTAAAAGAAGTCTAACTTCTTGTGCGTCAAGTGAATGAATTATATTAAAAATACCTTAATAAATTTAAAAAATAATAAAACTATTTGTTTTCTATGATTTGGCCATAAAGGTGTTGCTTATCTAGCCTACTCTGATCTCACATTCTCGCTAGTACTTATATGAAAGTTCCTTCTTAGGCGAAAAGAATCGCCACAGCAGTAAGATTTTGAAACTTTGCTTAATAATTGAAGCTATCTTAAGCTTACGCACAAATATAATAACGAAATTACATATTAAGAACTTGAAAAACTTGTATGCCTAACCGGAAAGCCGAACTTACATGGTTCACAAAAGCATGGTTCTATCTATCTGCCAGCTCAGCCAGTTCATCAGCTAGTTCTCATTCAGACTTACAGATATCCCATCAGCTACCTTGATTTATTTGCTTTCATGGACTTTTCAGATGTGACAGAATAAGTTACCATTAACACAACTCCTTCTACTTCATATCAGAAAATAAATCTCTGTTTTCATCTGCTTGATTCAATTTATAAGGACTTATGTGAAAAAAAGTAATGAGATTTTGAAATTGGTATCTAATTGCACTTAAAAGCATATAGTGTGCGAAAGTTAATCAGGTCTTACCATGCATGTGTGTAAGATAAACAGGTCTTACTATGCATGTGCGTATAAATATATACCACAATAATTATTTTTTAAACATTTTTTAAGTTTCGTGAGTAATTAATAGAAACAATTAGAAAATCGGACCATAATGAAAGAGAACATGATTTGAGATTCATTTATTTGTAATACCAATGTTAAATTCTAATATTTTGCTACATTCAAAACTCATTTTAATTAGGACTCTATTTCACTGAAATTTTAATTTGACCTGATTTCTTTCGTTTATCATTTTTTTGAGTATCACTTGAAATTTTAATTTGACCTGATTTCTTTCGTTTATCATTTTTTTGAGTATTACTTGAAATTTTAATTTGACCTGATTTCTTTCGTTTATCATTTTTTTGAGTATCACTTGAAATTTTAATTTGACCTGATTTCTTTCGTTTATCATTTTTTTGAGTATCACTTTGTTTAGAAATATGAAAAGTAAGTGAGCAAAGGTAAGTGAAGCTTATTGGGGCTAGCAATTACAGTAGACAATTGTTCGGACATATGCGATTATTACGCGATTTTTTTCAGTGCTATATCGCTGATAAATCATCAAGGCTATAATGTATCGGCTAGGCTAAATTAATAGAGTGAGACCAGACTTCGAATTCCTAAGTAAGTAAGATTCTAATTAAATTAAAGTTACTTTAAAGGCTAGATCCTTTACTTGAACTGTGAAGCGACTATTCGCTAAATGCAGCTGTATGAGTAACAACATATAGAAAAGGTGAAAAGACCTTTTATTAGACTCAAGAACAGTATGTACAGTTGGCACTTCCGGTACTTACAAGGCCTCGCCAATACTTTTGGCGGCAACTCAAAATACAAACGTAAAATTAAAACTAAACCTAAGTTGAATAATTATATATATTTTAAATCATTGTTAGCTGTTAGCCCTACCACCGACGTAGACCTAAAACTCGCGATTAATATACACAGCTGTAAAATAGCAAGCTTAAGTAGCAGATGAATAACTTGGTCAAAAGGCAGAACACACTCCGTCTGATGTAACTCAGACACTGGCTTAAATAGTAGCTTTCTACCCTACTTTGCATTATGAGCGAAATTAAAATCTCATTCTGGCAGGAAAGCGCGGGTTGAAAACAAGAGATATAGGAGAAGTTGCTTCCAAAATAAAATTAAATGTTAATAAAATTAAATAAAACGCCACAAGTTAAAAATAAATCCACTCTTTTAGTTTAGAATTCAAAGGCCTTCAAGCCAGCATTTTATGTCTTCAAATTAGATTTTGGTGAATTGTCCTCAGATTTTGTCAATAAGTTAGGGTCGAATTTTGCTAAGATCAAACCTTTCGAAGCTGCAGGAAAATAATCATGGAGACTTTAATACACAGTGTGTTTATAAAGTCCCGGACCCATTTTGATGTTTAATAACTCATAAAATGATAAAGATAGATTAAAATTAATAACATAAATGGTTAGATAGACTCAAAAAGTTCCATGACCCTTGTCAATGAACTTTCACGTGCGCCCTCTTCGTTGCACGGAGAATATCAAGTCGATATTCAATTTCACGCCAGGTACCGGCAAGCATGTCGACATCCACAGAGGTTATTGCGGTTGTAATTCTGGCTTTTAGGTCATCAACGTTCGACACTCTCCTTCTGTAAACGTTGTCCTTTACAAATCCCCAAAGGAAAAAGTCAAAAACAAAAGAGAGAAAAATGCAATTAATAAGCAGACGATATATAGAAAAGTACAGATATTTAGACTGGAAAATGAAATTATCTGAAATTAACCACACGCACAGACGATATTTACAAAAGTAAAGATATTCAAACTTAAAAGGAAAATATATAAGTTATTCCATCAGTAAATGCCATAAGTTTGTTTATATCTTCATTATTTTATGAGTTATTAAACATCAAAATGAGTCCGGGACTTTATAAACATCCTGTATATTGTCTCACATATTACCTATCAAAATCCAAAGTATTTTAGATTCATTTTTCCCCTATTTTGGCCTATTCTTTCCATTTTCTCCTCCTTATCCTTAAAACTCTACTGACTCCCTTTTCGTACTAGTACTCTTAATCCGGCTTGAGTTAAATATATCTATATTATAAAAAAGGGTTCTTTAATGCAGTGTTATCCAATATTTTGAGGAAACTTTCCCTGTGTAATTGCTCAATGTAAAGTGCTATTTCGAAGCTGACCAAATATCATGTATGACAATTTGAAACTCATGTTCACCAAATTAAACCTGGTTACACTTTATATCACATGCTTTGCATAAAACATTCGAAGCAGTGCATGAAAATCTAATACAACTTTTTATTAAATATTATAAGTTTATCAGCTGCACTTAGAAAAACAAAGATGGTACTTTCTTCTGCAGCAGTTATTTTTGTACTGACATATTTTTAATGAATTTCAACTTTGAGTTATATTGACGAACAAGCTAAGCTTCGGCAAGGAAATTTCAAAGTCCCTCACTTAATCTTACTTTACAAAGGTACATTTTCATTGTCACACCTTAAACTCATTTGGGTGTTGGTAATGCAACTGGAGGAACGAAAAATATTGGCAGTAAACAGCGGTAGATTTACACAAAATGGCAAAAGCTTAGAACAACATTTTTTAGCCGTAAATTTGGCTATGGAACAGATATTTCCGTGAAACTTACTTTACTTGTAAGAAATAAATTTATAATATGAAAACATAAAAACAAATTTCGATTTTGTGGCCTATTTAAACGTACTGACCCTTTTAAATATGCCTCGCAAACATTATTTGTAATCTCCTTTCATATTTTACCTACGTAAATTTCGCCCTTGTATCAAAATATTGACATGTTTAAAAATTATTATGGGATTCTGCTTTTCATCATTTAATCAAAATTTTAAATGTCTCTTTGAAATCATGAACAGAGTCTGATTTCTACAGGAGCAGATGAGACACGTGCCCCTGGTATTTACATTCAAGGAGGTTTCTAAATCCTCTTATACTATTTCAATGAATTTTTTCAACTCCATGTTTTAAAAATATAGAGTTAGAAGCAGAAATGAAATGCGAAACTTCGATATTTTTTAAAGATTTTCTTTAAAAATTAAACATACAGCAAATAATAAAAAATTACTACTTTTTCACTTAAATTTAAACATGATTAAATTATATTTTACAATGATTTATATTAAACAATTTTTCAAACCATTCCAAAATAAATTAAAATGGTCAGGGCAGTTTATAAATTACCGATAAAAGTATTTATTTTTGCACTAATATATGTAGTAATTTCTTAAGTTTAAGATTAAATTCTGTGATAGTAAAATCTTGCTTGATACAGTTGTAGAGATATTAGGTTATTTTGCAAGCCGAAGACGTGAAAAATGTGTAAGGCCCTCGCTGGGACTCGAACCTCTCGAATACGCGTCAAGCGTGCTGACCAGTACACCATGAAGGCATGCCAAGAAGGCGAGAGAAATACCTTATATAGTAATAAAATTTAGTCAGAGAAGTCAAGAACATTAAAAGCAAATGGTTGCAATGTAAGAGAAAAATAATTATATTAACTCCTCAGGTCATAGCTTTATATGGACGATCAAAAGCTAAGTTAACTGGATACATGTTATTAGTTTAATTGCGTATCAAAATCTGCCATTTTCAAGAGCCTCCGAAGGTATACTGTGATTTGCTGGCTTTCATTTCTTTCAGATATATGATATTTTTACATATAAACCGGGGCTAATGAATTATGTTTCTTAATTAATATTGAGAAACCTAGAATACTTTTTAATTATTTTATTATTTTAAGTTATTTTACTTAATCTACCGACAGCGAACTGGCTAGCGCGTCGCGCAATTCCTCTACAGGTCCGAGGTTCGATCCCCAGGCTGAGCAACATTGACTCAGCCTTTCATCACTTAAGTGGGTCGATAAAATGAGTACCAAGTTCGCTTACGTCTAAACACCGAGAGCCCTGCGACAAGCTGACCACTTGTCCAGGGCATATGCTGATGCACTCTGGGGCCGAAAAGATCAAGAAAGTAGAAAAAGGGCACTGAAGGCCGTGGTCCACTAGGAATGTTGCGCCACTAGTTTATTTTATTTAATGAATCCACCGCGTGCGTTATTTTTAGGCACAGGATAAAAGTGTTCTTTAGCTTTTTAAAAATTAGGTATATCGCAAGTGTAGATCATGTTTAATAACGGTTTCCATTTTTCACGGTTTCTTTTTATCTTAAACAGACGAGATAATGTCATCACATCTAAAATTTGAAATCCAGGGTTACATGCATCAGTATTTAACTATCAGTAATTTCCTCATAATTTAGATTTCTTTCAATCTCCTTAAAATAATTCCTTTACCGTTTGTGACATTGATTGTATATTTTTCATTGTCATTGTGAAAATTCTATTACATCCATTTTACTGTGTGTAATGTCATTTGACCATGAAATTGGGGCGTTCATATTATCGACATTTTTTTTTATATTTATACAAGTAAATATGCAAACGTCTAAACTCGAGATTTATTAGCCAACTCAGAAATTCTACATCAGATTATAGAAAAATATAATACACATTTTACCATACAAGCAAGCTGTTAGTTAACAATAAGAGGAAAGTTTTTCTTCTCATAACGCAATGTATAATTTTCATGACATGAAAAAAACCCGTAGAAAATGGGAAGGAGGATAGATAATAGTCTAGGTCATAATAGGAAGTAAGTCTTGCTTAATTATCTAGAGTGAATTTGAGGAATTAATAACACAACTCGCCGTGTACATGTACAATATTTTACAGATCCTTAAATTAACGTTTAATATCTCTTAACGAAAGAGAGTTTGTTACTCGATGATAAAATTACTTAAAAAGTATGAGGAAATTTTTAATTTTCCAAAACATTAATTGTTATTTTTATTTAAAAATCACGAATTTACGATTGATAAATCATTAGTTGCAGTACTAAAATTTTCTATATTATTTTAAAGATAAATATGTCCTCTAAATTTACTTTGCATTTAGTGACATTTGACATTTAGTTATAATTCGAGTGCTCCCCCCTTTTTTTAAATAAGAAAAGACTCTTTTTAATTTTTGAAACTTCAGAAATATGTCTTGTGAAAGAGTTTTAGCGATTTAACAAATAATTTGAAAATATCATTTTTAATGCATAGTGTTACGAAATGTCCAGGAGCGGTAAGAAAGCTTTCCCTCAAAGCAGGTTTAGGGTTGCCAAAAAATGGCAAGGGAAGGCAGGGTTGCCCCATTTGGCGAGAAATCGTCCGTTTGGTGACATTTGGCGACAGAATTGGCGATATGCCATAGGCGGATGGAGAACCTTCTAGAAGTAATTCTTCCTGGTTTAGTCGAGAATGTTCTCGAACACAAGCTAAAAGCTATATAAACCCTGCTGGTACGCGTAGAGTCGGGTTAGTGCGCAATCAGTACGGCGTCAGGGCGAATCAGTGCCTAGTCTACCGAGTTGATAGTCAGTCAATGAGCAAATGTCTCGTAGTCTAGTGCCGAGTTGGTTGTCGAATGCATCGAGAGACTCTCTAAAGCTGCGTTCACACTAGTCCGTTGAGGCGCAAAGAGGCAGCGCGGAAAAAAACGCTTTCCGCGTACGTCAGTTCACACCAGCGCGGCAACTTTCGCTTTAAAAGTTGTCATGTGCTCGCACTAGATGGCTCTTTGTATTGGAACAATGGGAAATTTTTGTGTGGTATTTTGACTTTTTACGATTACATTTTTTAATTAAGATGGATTTAATTTATGTATTAATGGATTAATTAATTAAAACTTATTTTACTTTGTGTAAGAGAAGCAGAATACAGTGGTTTATATTAATATGTGAGATGACTGCAGCAAAGAGATGCAAATAATTTAATTGAAGAAATGCGCTTGAAAGAAACGAAATTTCTTTTAATTACTTTCGCATCAATTCGATGAAATTCTAGCCTCATTTATTCAAAAGCAGAACATTAATTTTTGTCAGAATATCGCAGAAAAGAATCGTTTGGAAGACAGGAATAAGATATCCCTGAAAAGGATCGTTGTATATATCTAACGCTGTATATATCTAATTTTATTTATTTATGAATTTTGTTAAATGATAATTAAAAAAATCCTAATTTCATAATTGTATTTTGGAGAGCAAAATTTTCATGGGATAGAATACCATAAATGTTTTTCCATGATGTATGAACTTCCCTTAAATGGTTTAAAAAATGCAAGAAAAAGTATATTTTATTTAAGTATATCTAGGATTTACAGCATGACTAATTTAAATATCACACTTAAATAAAGCAGTTATTTTGAACTTAATAAACAATAGCAATTAAAAAAAATGTTTTAGTTTCTGCCTTATGTACATATTTTTTTACCTTAAACGTAACAGTAATTACTTCAGTTAGTCATTCATATATTAATGAACAGTAATTATCTATTTTATAAGGTCACTTTTATCTAAAATTCATTGAAATTTGCTCATTTTATATAATACTAGTTTATTTATGTTAAAAATTGAATTCCACAATTAGGAAATTTGCTAATGCCCCATGCAAGAGTACTTTAAATTAATGAAAACGTATTATCGAGATTAAACCTCTGTTTTAGTTCATATATAAATTGTTCGTAAAGTGGTCATGCATGTTCAGAAAAACAAACATGAAGCCATTAAAATGCTCGGAAGTATTCCATAAAATCAGCTACATACTAGCGAGCTTCTTTTCTGTATAAATTATAGTTTTTTAAATTTTTCTGAACAAATGGTTTACTCGTCACCACTCGTTTAAATTTCAGAACTCACTAAATTTTCTAATTAGATTGAAGCAGCAACTTCATACTAATACCAGATTCGCTTTTGCTAGTCTGGTATCAGCCGAAATAGAATCAGATCGTAGTAGTCAGATCACCTTATGAATTATACCAAATACTCGTTGTCAAAAGAAGAATAATGCATACAATGTCGAGGGAAAATTAGGTTTATATGAATAATGAATGAAATGAAGTGAAAAATAAATATAAGCTTCTCGTGTCCCTCCCCCCCCGAAAAAAAAGTCGCGGTAGATATTAAAAAAATGGTGTATTTGTACCATCAAGGGTAGGAAAAAACAATGCCCGGACCCGCAATACAAGTCACACTGAATTTTCTACTTGAGCATGTTACCTCCGCGCTAAGGTATCTTGCGAGTAAGTGTGGTTTTCACACTTCACCGTCAGGAAACTGAAGAAGCAACTGGACTACTCTGAAACTAGCGATAATATTTTCTGTAAATATTTTTTTTAAATACCAACTCCATTACAACACCACTCCTGGTGACACTTCAATCCAAAATCTTTAACACAAGAAGCCAACGTTTTATCCACTAAGCAACAAGAGCAACCTTAATGTGATGTAAATATATTTTAAGAAAAATTCAAAATCTGAAATTTCGAAATCCATCACTATTTTTTCGCAGTAGTCTATTTATTGTATTAGATTATTCTGTAAAAATTATCAACTATATATAATTTATGATTAAATATTAAGGAATATTATTTCTAATAAACTTGAGAATTTGCCTTTAAATAATTTATAAAGCTATTTATTGTATTAGCGTATGCAGTTTTTTATTATTATCTGAAATTTTTATTAGGATTAGTCCATTTGACTTTTTTTTGTCACGAAGAATTTTTGGAAATGCAAACATTTAAAAACCGTGGTATAAACTGGACGTTTGAAACGAGATGCTTGAAACTCACGCGTGAAGCGTCGAAAAGTTGAAGTTAAGTCAACTCACGCGTTCTCCGTTCGTCCGGAAAATGCCGCCTCTGAGCTCGCTTCTGATTGGTCAACGCTTTACGCCCGATTGCGTGACCGCGTTGGTGTGAACGGGGCTTTAGTGTATCGCGAGTTAGTGCATCGTCGAGTTTTATCTTAGAGTGTGTTGAGCTCCGAGAACGACTGAACCGAGTCGGGAGCTGTCTTCTAGTGTATCGTCGAGCGCATCGCGAGTTCTAGCGTGGAGAGTCTCGAGAGTACGAGTAGTTTCGAGAACGACAGAGCAGAGTCGGGAGCTGTACTCTGGTGCTTTGCTATGAAGCTCTCTTCACCGTTATAGCCTGATAACCTGAAGGCTGTGTCGCTGATTGTCTCAGCGTGTTTACTGTAGTTCTTCGACGACTGTAAGCGTGATTTTGGAGCTGTCGTGAAAAATACTGGCCAATAAAGTGTGTTTCGATACTCCATCAAGTAGCGTAGTCCTTATTCACTCCAAATCCACGAGCCCTTTAACATACGTACGAGGAAGATCAAGAGAAAAACGTAACAATATTATTATAAATAAGCAAAGCATATTTCAAAACATTAGCCAATTATCTCCGCAGTTATAAGAAATTTTAAATACTTTAAAGCAATACAAATGTATGCATTATTAATGAAGTAACTTCGTTTAAAATTTCAGTTTAGTACTGATTTAAATGTAGACATTATTCATATAACCATTTTATGATCGAAAAGTTTGCAAAATCATTATTTTTAAAAGCTTTTTTTATTAAAATCTAAACTCGGTTTTTAATTAAACATGAAAATGTAAAAATTTTGCAAAATCATTATTTTTAAAAGCCTTTTTTTTATTAAAATCTAAAGTCGGCTTTTAATTACACATGAAAATGTAAATGCAGCTGCAGCTCATAAAAAAAGAACTGAAATTTTCTAGAGAAGTAAGTACGCCAAGTCAGTTTGCCAAAAGCATATTCTTTTATCCTAGAAACACTCTCCAATCACTGGGAAACAACCCCACTGATAGAAGACTACACGAGATAATCAATCTTTCCAGCACCCTGCGGATAATGGATAGACAAAATGAAATTCCACGAAGATCGTATTTCAAATAGATAACACGCAGTTAAATCGAATCAGGGGCAAGTGGAAGGTTTCTTTGTTTTCGCAGCCTCGTTTGAAGGGGAAGGGAGTTGTGGAAATTAATGCCTAGAAAC